>JAOVVB010046882.1:0-14871 GCA_028570985.1 Heterobranchus longifilis
GGGGGGTTCTGCTGGAGACTGTGAATCTAATTTCACAGCACAGTAGCTGCAACAGAAAATCAAACTCTGTCAGAGCTGCTCTGTCAATCTCATGTCTTGCAGCTCAAGTTGATAAGTGCACTGCTGAATTGATTTACTCTGCCTACATATTGGATGCACTGATGCTGTTTTGTGTGTGTTTTTTTTTGTTTCTTTTCTTTTTTTTCACAGTTACCCCCTTTTTTCATTTATTCATGGTCTCATCTTTTAGCTGTTCCTGTGGTCCATGTGTCTTTAATATATGCTGTATTGATTTTTATTGAGTGCGTTATTTGACCTGAACAATGGATCTTTTGCTTTTATTGAACATTTATTTTTTTCTCCTTAATTGAGTTTTCTGGTGAGTTAACAAAAAAAAAAGAACCCATTCACACAATTAGACAAATAATACTGATAATTGTTTTTCTTTTTTGTTTGTTTGTTTTTCATTCACATTGTCCTCTTCTGTCACATATTTATTTATTTTTTTTATTCACATTCAGACAGGCTTTGGACCACAATGGAAATGGAATTGATTTTATTTTTACCCCCAAATGATTTTCATGCACAGCAACTATTGAAATATAATTATTTGTTCATTTGTCTCTTCTGTGTGTGTGCATGTGTGTGTGTGTGTGTGTGTGTATCTGTGTGCGGTGCCCCCAGGTGCAGAACTGAGGGACGTAATGACGGGATCGGAGGGAAACAATAGCATCTCCGATGTGGTGAAGCAGCCGGCCTTCATCGCTGGTTTGGGAGGGGCCTGCTGGATTGTCCTCATGGGCTTCAGTGCCTGGCTGTACTGGAGGAGAAAAAAGAGGAAGGGACTCAGCAACTATGCAGGTAAAGAAAAAAAAAAATCAATTTACATGGTTCTGCACCAACACAGAATCTCAAAGCACACTAGGCTTCTCTCTCTCCAACGAAAGCTGATGTCATCACAGATGTGACTCCATTTGAGCTGGCTAAAATGCAGAACAAAGGAAATATATTCAGCACAGATGGAAATAGGCCCTATTTACTTTAATTCACTGTGCACTGATGTGCATCAACTGTGCTGAGTTCCATCAGCACCGCACCTCCACAGTCTAATACATTCATGCGAGATAAGTAATTTAACATCCCCTTCCATTATCAGACCATGGCTGGTGTTGTTTGCACATTAACACGAGGCGCGTCTAGCTTTACGTATGAAATATTCTTTTTATCCCTCCATGAGTCAAGCATATAGCTGTGTGCCATTATCATAATGTGTATTGCAGCTTTCATAGTACTGACTTGGGGAGAGAGTGCTGTGATTTCCTAATTCAATAGGGATTTACATGAGTGAGTGCTGCTTCTCTGATCCCTTTCCTCAAAACAAATCGACGGGTTTAAATCCAAAACACCACATTTCCAATGTAGGGAAAATATAGCAACTTTTTACAAGAATGTTTAAGATATAAAATGTTATATGATTTATTTTTAAACGTTAAATTTTTTTTTTTCAATTCTAACTATACCCAAACGCAGCATTAATTACTTTTTTTTGCTTTCCTTTGCTTTGCTTTTTTTTTTTTTTGTTCTAAAGTGTCACATTTGTCAAATAATTAAATATTTAATTTCAGAATAAACGTCTTGTTCCTCTCTCTTTTTAAGACAGCCTCCATGCTCCAATTTGTATTTTGGAATAAAGAATTAAATAAATAAATAATAAAATGATGATGATGATGCTCCAGATGAAAAAGGGGTCAAATGTGTCACCTCCATTTGAACTTTATCCCTCAGGACAATCAGCGTAATTCAGAAAATGCTGGATTGCAGTGGTTAGATGCATTAGCGCCCCGAGTTTCGGGCAAAATGTGATCAGTGCTGACATACCATCAGTGACAAATGAACAAGCAAAGCAAAGATGAAAGGACTCATTTCATATTTCCACGCCTGCTTTCATGAAGGTTTTTGAGCGTGAGGATATGGCTGCATATGTTTGATGTTAACATGTATGATTCATGACACACTATCTACTTTCTTCTTCTTTCTGAATTGCAGTTCAGTCCTTCACCTTCACTCGTGCAGGTACGTCTTTACATTCTGAATTATATATTAAAATATCACAGTTGTTTAGCTGCCTAGATCTGCCTTGATACCAATAATGTATGTCATTCAACTTGATTTGTGGATTCATTTTTCTCTGTCCTCCTTCTTTTCTCTATAAGTTACTTTCCAAAGAGACAGAGGCCTGATCAGAAATGGAAGGTAAGAATCTAAATTAACTTATAAAACCCCCCAAAAAAACTCTTCAGCTAGACATTTCACTGCCATGCAGCATAATGCTCAGTCTGTCTTCTCAATGACAACAGCCTATTGTCATACCTGTAATGAAGATTTCTTTCACAATGAATGGAATTTGCATACATGTTCCAATATTCCCGCTGCTTACTCATTGCAGTGGATGATTTGCACTGATGTACACTTGATGAAGTCATTAATCACTCCTTTTGAAGTGAGTGCTACCAGTGAATGCAGGTGAGGGGTTTATTCACTGGCTCTCTCTCAGTTCATCCGAGGTTGTTGGCAGAGCGAGAGGTCGTGGGAGGAGGGGAGAGGTGATGAATGTGCTGTTTGAAAACGCTTGGCGTACAGTACACTGTATGTGGGGATGGAACAACAAAGTGCTGGACCTTCAGGCTCCACTTGGCGGCTATGAGAATTTCCTGCCAGCTCAAAATGCCCAAAGTGAAGCCTACCTTCTGTATCCACTGAATATGTACAAGAAGGGAATTTGCGTTGCAGAAAGTGAAAGAATGGTCCTCTTCTCTTTTATTCCTCCCTCGTTCTGTTTTGTCACACCTAAACAAGCAGATAAGCCCAGAGCTAGAACAAATGTTGCAAATAATGGACTAAAAATAAACAGTTTCTTGTCTAACCCCTTTGTGTGCATGTGTCCATGAGTGTGCTTCCGCACATTGTATACTCACATGTGCGTGTTGGTATTGGCATGTGTTTCTAAGCAAATGTATGTAAATGTATGTATATGCTTGTGTATTCGAAAATGGAAATTATTGATGTAATTGTTTGAACACCTTTGAGCCATCATCAAGTCAGCTGTGCACAATTCCCTTGGCACTTGGCGAATCAGCCTCGGTGGAAAATTCACTGTGTAGCTGCACATTAAGCAAACATATGCGAGCAGGATGCACGAGGCATGTGAATGTTTTGCTGTTTTTTTTTTTTACAGCAGCTGATACGAAGTGGTTGTAAATTGTCTTTTTTTTTCTCCCTGAATTGCTGCCCACAACTTTCCTACCTTGAAGTCAAAGCCTGTATTCGTGACCGTTGTTTTTCACTAAGACAAAATGACACGGTAGCTTTCCTAAACCACCTAATGGGCTTTTGCTGTCTCTGTTGCCATGGAGATGGTGCACCAGTGTAGCCGATCTGCCAGAGGCTGTCCATGATTCTCAATTTAAAATGTAAATTTCTGTTGTGCTAAGGCTCTAAAGTGGATTTAGTGTGTATTTAGGCCTGCCTTTTTCTCCGGGGAGAGTTAGGGGTGGTGGAGTTAAGGGGAGAAAGAAGTCTGATTTATAGACTTGCCATTTTATGTCTCTCTGTTGTTTATTGTCGCCTGTGCACCGGGCTGCTCCACAGGCGAGAATATGCTGAATGAGTTTCCACATCAATTTGTTGTTGATGCAGCAGGAAGAAAATGAGCAATACTGTTACGGTGCATGCTGGATATTTAACTATGTCACCGGTTCTCTGTCTCACACCCCTCTCCTCTCTTTGTCTCTCTCTACAAACATCCTCTCACAGCCGTCCAGGGCTGCTGAAAGCGGGTGACCCAGGCCTCCCCTGGTTGGCTGACTCCTGGCCCTCCACGAGCCTCCCAGCTAACGGGGGCTTAGGGAGTCCGAAGGGCGGCGGCAACTTTGGCCGAGGAGGTAAGAAACATAAACATGCTGGGGTGTTGGAAAATCCAGTTTTAGCTATGCCTGGTCAGACAGTTTTGATGCTCATTCATTGGGAAGCGCAGTGACAGGACATCACACATAAGCGTGCACACACAAACAAACACACGCATGCAAATTAAAAGAGCCTTTGAGGGCTATACTTTACTAATTTGATTTGACAAGCCTGATATTTGGCTTGAGTTTGTGGCGTTTGCGCATACTTTCGTTCTTTCTCTGCCATTGTGCATTTTTCGAGATTGTATGAGATTGATAGTACAAGCGTTTATTATGTTATTTGTGTTTGCATGTTCTCTCAGCTCATCGGAACCCCGGTGAGCTGCAGGCTTTATGTGTGCAAGACAGTAGAGCTGAAGGTTAGCGCTGTTTGAATATCCCTCTTGTGAACACTCCGCCGGGCTCCCACAGCGTGTTGCATGCTAATTGTGCTAGTAGATAATCACTTTCATTTATATCAAGTCCATTTGAGACCTGTATTTAACTAATACAGAGTGCCAGAGCAGCAGGGAGTGTTAATGACCTTAAAGATCGTTAACTTCATGTCAGCGTATCTCTCCATGATCCCCTTTTCCCTTCTCTCCTCGCTCCGTCACCCTCCTCTTTTTGTCTCAGATGTTTTACCGTCTGCAGCAGTGGAGAAGACGGGCACCATGCTGTCTGATGGTGCCATCTACAGCAGTATTGACTTCATGGGGAAGGCAGGCTACAGCAGCCCAGCGCGAGGCAGTCAGCCCACCCCCTACGCCACCACTCAGATACTCCAGTCCAACAGCTTCCACGAGCTGGCTGTGGACAGGCCAGATCCCCGCTGGAAGGCCTCTCTCCAAGCCCAGCAGGAAATGGCAAACCTGGGCTACTCGCTGACTGACAGACGCCCTGGCAGTGGTACGAGCCACATTAAAGTTAAAGCTCAATTCTGTTTTGTTTGTGGTGTGATGTTTGCACTCTCGTGCCTCCGATGCAGCCTGAAATGCTGGATTGGGTGTCATTGATTATGAAAGTGTATGCACCAATCCAATATCATGTTATCATATCATTTATCAGCTCCTTTACGCTACACAGGAACAACAACACGTGTCACTTGCTACCCAATCCGTATAGGGAGCCGAAGGGATGATGTCTTTTAGCGAAGTTAGCGTCGCCATGGGTTCCCTCGTCAAAAAGCCTATGGGATTTTTGCATTGGATTTCGGATCATTGCAGAAAATAATCTCTGTGGCGAACACGAGTTTATGATATTTACACGTTTTGTCTAGCAAGATAATCTCTCCATAGGAACACCACTTTTATGTTTTTAGAAGCTTAAATGCAATCGCCAGAAGTAAAAAGCTAATGTTAGGCTATAAACGAACTACACCAACAGTCACATGTCACCATCACCACTGATAAACTGGCGGTGACGTTTAATGTCCTCGACATCCTCTGTAGTCTCATTTAGCCACTTGTTAGCGACCGTCTTCTTAAACACACGTTAAAGCTTTGAAATGCACCTGCGGGATATTTACTGACGTATTTTATGTTGTAGAACAAAACATGAAAGTCTCTTAAGCTTGTGTTAACCACAGACCTTATTTCAAACGTCTAAACAAAAAGCACTGAAAAAAACTCATTGACTTTGAGACGAGGGAACCGGAAGTGCTAAAAATTCTAACTAATTTCTGGGTTTTAAAACTACAAACTTAGGCGCCCTATAATCTGCCTGAATACTCAATAGAGATGAGAAAGAAGTTATATATATATATATATATATATACACACACACACACTTTCACATACACATACACGCATATATTATTTTATTTTATTTTATTTTTAATGCACTGGTATCAGAATTGGTATTGGGAAGGAAAAAATTGTATCGGAACAGTAAAAGCCAGTAAAAGCAACATTTTGCAATAAAATGACAGGTAGTCGAGTTTTTCTTCTGTAAAATTACTACAAGGGAGTTGGCAAACTAAACCAGAGAAAGAGCAAAATAAAAAAGGAGGAAATATATTTACATATTCACTGAAAATGGACCCCTAGGATAATGTTCTTAATTACTCGTCATCACAATTCTACCCGGGGAGCTCATCTAGCCCAGAAATGTCACCCAATCATGACGCATTTCTTTGGGTTAACTTGATTAGTGATGGCGGAAAATCCCTCAGTGTTCTGAGTTATTTGTGCTGCAGTATATATACATTTAGTAAAGTCATGGAGGCATTTCTGTATTTTTGTAGCTGTGCACAATAGCCTGTGTGCTTAGCTAAATGTCAAGCTTACCAGAGATAAAGTAGAGCAAGTGAGGAAGCTGTATGGAAGCAACTTAAAGTGGTTCGCTGCGGGTTTTGGTGCCTCTTTAAGAAATGTCATCATTTAGAAAAAGTCCTAATATGCTGTCAGCACACAAAAAAAAGATGAACACTGGGTGGGAGACAGGTCTGAAAAAGTTCAGATAGCTGAGAAAGATAGAAGATAGCTTTCAAGGTGTGTGTGTGTTAGAGTGTGTGAATTCAGTGTTTACAGGGATTTGTGTAGAGAAGACTAAACTTTCTTCCGTCTTTACCTCCCCCCAGGTGCAAAGGTTGGGAAGAAAAAGAAGGTGAAGGGTGGAACAAAGGGCTCTAAATCAAATGGGACATGCTGGGCTAACATACCCCTGCCTCCACCACCCATGCACCCTCTCCCTGGTACCGAGGTTGACCTTGACCGTTACCCCCAGGAAAACCACGGAGGAGGGTAAGACACTCATATCTCATCAATCTCTGCCCTGGAACAGATGCACACACAAACACAAACGCACGTCGACAGAAGAAACACATGCAAACACAGAGGTCACAATATCCTGCACCTGTGCCCAGAGTGTGTGTGTGTGAGAGTGAGTGTGCGTGTGTGTGTGTCTGTGTTTTCCTTTAGAGAGCTTCACATAGTTCACACAATGCTGAAATAGACCCCATGCCACCTATTTTCCTAATATAGAAAAACTAGCTAAATATATTTGTATTAAGCTGTTATACACATTAAACTTGCCAATGGAAGAACAATATATTATTAACATTTCGATCAATTTAGTCAATTTCAATTTTCAATTTTTTGTCTAATTAAATCCATACATCCATATTTCCTATTCTCTTCAACATAAATGTGTAATCATCTGTTCAGCAAAGTCAATGTGAGGATTAATACATAAAACATTCTTGTCCACAAATTCCAGATATGACAGCAACAGTTGGGCCCCACCCATGTCTGTCCAGACCTACCGCCACCAGAATTTGGACACCGAGGTAGAGGAGGAGAGAGGTCCCACTCCTCCCCTGAGAGGAAGATCGTCCTCGCCAGCAGCAGCTTCCTTCAGCCAGCCCTCGTCTTCCTCTCTCAGCTCTGCCCACCACGAGGAGATGCAATCCATTTTGCAGGCTCACTTGGATGAGCTGACCAGAGCTTACCAATACGAGGTGGCCAAGCAGGCATGGTAAGGATCTTTTAAAGAGGAACTTTGATATTATTCAACCTGGATCCTATTTTCTATATTTGTGTGTCTAAGTGACTAATGGGATCAACAATTTATGAAATGAGTCCAGTATTGAACGAGAGCGCTGCAGCCGGCAGCCATGAACGGACTTGCAAGGGCAATTGCACAGCGTCAATGTAATGTTACGTCCACTAAAAGTGCTTGTTTTTGCCACTGACGGGCTCAGATTGTGTTTCGACAACATTATGTAAAGGACAATGGAAATGTTTTTCTTTACCCTTTGCTCGATCCGGTCTGTTTGATACTGCGTCTAACCGAGTCTCGCTCAGGGAGAAGTTGCATCTGATTATTGGGAAGCAACAGGTCCCAGTCTTTACAACAGAGACATTCTTTATTCCTCTGCAAGCATATAATAGGGTCACAGCACCCACAGGAACACCACCAGTCTACCGAGCTCCGTGGCCTTGCAGCAGCTGGTTCACCCTCGTCTCTCTTCATCCGCTCTTCAATTTGTAGGAGCTCTTCATCCGTATATTCAAAGACCTCATCCACATTGTCATCTAAATATTCAGCCATGACATTGAAAATATTTTTAGATAACACTAAGCTACGCTTTTCTGTACTCCAATACAACAATCTGCACTCCGCACTCCTCTCTCCAACTCTCACACACATTTTTCCACCGTTGTTTTACGGCAACAAGTCGCCCCGCGAGATTTCATAACAAGACTTCTCCATCTTTCCATAATGATGTCAGACACGTATAATAACAATCTGAGCCTGTCAGTGGCAAAAACAAGCACTTTTAGTCGACGTACATTGACGGTGCGCAATTGCTCCGTGTGATTACATCGCAGCCCGGTTTGCGGCCGGCGGCTGCAGCGCTCTCGCTCAATACTGGACCAATTTCAAAAAATGTTGTTCCCATTAGTCACTTAGACACAAATACATGGGAAAATAGGATCCAGGTCGAAAAATACCGAAGTTCCCCTTTAAAGCTCGAGTTAAATACATTTTGAGACCACCTTCTATAATTTGATGTATTTCTGGTGTGACTGTTAGATAATTTGAAAGCTTTATACTGTGTGAATGCATCACAATTCTGTTCAGATATGTTTGCTTTGCACAGTAGGAGAGATACCTGCAATTTAATTCATTTCATTCTGTTGATAGTTTGGGTTTTGCATATCAATGGGCAATGTTTGAGCGTCTTATAATACTGGTATTTACACGTGTCAGCCCAAACCTGCGGTCCATGTTTCTTGCGAGTGATAAAAACAGCTCTCCATTGATTGCACCTTTGATGGAGCATTGGAAAACTTGACAAGTCAGAGGCAACACGTGTTGGAGGGTAATGACTGGGTTTAGTCTAACATGCTGTTCTGACATCAGTAAATAGAACTGGTAATTATGCATGCATCTCCTCTATGGCGGGATGTGAGCCATCATGGAGGACAGCTGTGGGGGAGATAACAGGCATGTTGGTGACAGCTCTGCCCATCCAGATATCCTTTATCCAGCCCAATTACAACTCCATTGTGTTAGCACAACACACACCAGCACTGAGAAAGCAATCAGTGAAATCACTGCAGGCATTCATAGACTGCACATTGCAGCTCTACCTTTCTGAATATGCACTGATTCTACATTCTGAATCTTGTTTTACAGTATTTATGCTCATTATCTGACCTCCATTGCTTTTTTTAAAAGTGTATTTCATCCGTTAATATACAGTATTTCCCCACAATTAATTAGGCACATGAAGGGCAGTCCAAACGTGTCCACCACCCCCATCCCTCCAATGGACTTCATGTCCAGTACACTGGGCTCTGATTTGGGAGCAACTCTCCTTTCTGAAGAAGATGAGGATGTGGAGGAGGAGGAAAGATACGCTGTGGTGTCAAAGAATTTGTGTGGCTTCGAATACACTCCTGGTCACAGCGTGGATAACCTTGAGGGCTCAGGTATGTTTTGCATGTGGTAAAACGGCAGGCTCACAATCACATCATTTCTGCTGCACAAAATATGATAAAAGCTTGAAAAATGTGGCCAATGCAGCTGCAGATAGATATGTAAATTATATCTTAAATGATTGTGAATTTAACCTAACAGGGTGATGCAAGACCCCAATGCGAAGGAGAGGTCTCGAATCAGCCTGTAGGGGTATAATTCGCAATAATCACCCGCTCACTCTACATTATCCCACTTATTTCATGGCTACTTATTAAAAAAATCAATTACTTGACACAAAATATTGATTTTAAAATTATTTTATTGATTTAAAAACGGTTCTCCAGAGTCCGTGATCAGAACTGACCATAAAATGCCATAATTAACCAGAATTGAGTGTTCAACAAAGCTGTGTGATGAAGATAAATAATAAGTCCATAGATAGCATGATAGTGCATGATTATGATTATGTGCAAACATATGCCAATACATATATTTCAACAATAGAACATATTCATTAAGAGTATATAAAAGTATGGAAAATGTTGTGGATGACAGAAGTACAAGTATATTTTTAAGTAAAATATACAATTTTTAACGAATAGCTGTAATTTGCTTTTAAAATAAAATAAAATGACACTACATTTAAGAACAGGACTATCTATCCAAGGATGTGTTTATAAAGGTTTGCACCTCATCAGTTGCAGATACAGAATATGCAGATTTGATCTCTTTGCACCTTCCATGGATCGTTTTATCTTTTCATTATCACCAACAAAGCATACATTCATCCAAAGATACAGATGAAGGAATGTAAGAAAATTATGTTCTTATCTGAAAATGTGTTATTAAGCAGACGTAAAAATAGCTGTGGACAGATCATATTAAAAGTACAGACATATTGCTTTTTCCCCTCCTATACAGTATGAAAGCTGTAACAACTCGGCCCAAGAAATTGCATTAATACGATTTTGCAGTACACAGTTAAATCCCATGACAATGTGCAGGAAGTGTCATTTTAATGTAGCAAGGCAAAGTGTGCGTGCGTGCGTGCGTGTGTTTTTGTGTGTGTGGAAGTCAGGGTTGTGGATGCAAACAATGTTGGGTTTTTTTTTTTTTAAACCATGACTACAAGCCTTCCCTAACAAAGCCTTTTAAAAACATGGCATTGAATGTTCAAAAACGTCGTCTTTTAACAAAATCCAGGGTTTTGCAGAATTGTCCACTATCAACGTTCTTGTCTGCCAATAGGGTTTGGACCACAGAGGCAGCAAACACTGTGCAGTCTGTTGGCTGGCTGAACTATCACCTACAGACACACTGCACAGAACAAAGACCAAGGCGTACAATAGCCCATTTAATCACATGCATACAAGCACCCACACACTAGTCTAGTGGTGGTTGCTTGGGACAGTGATTGAAACTCAAAGGTAACATAGACACCAGAGTTGGTGTAAAGTAAAAAGTTTTTATAAGCTTAAAATTATTCCAATATCCTCGTCTAAATCATAGGTACCATTTTTTTCTCTGTAAGTATTCCTTGTCAGAGAGATATTCAGACAGTCTGTGAAAAGTTTTTTGAAGCCATTCTTGCATAGACATCAAAAACATAACATAGAATATTTTAAAAACTTTAGTAGTTCTCTATTGAAAAGCCACACGTCTAACATTTAAGATTTGATGCATTTATAAATAGGGTTCTGTCTGAAAGCGTTTCTTTAGAGAGAAACTTGAAGGCTTCTCCCACAGGGACAGAAGTGTACCATTTTTAGACTCCATTGTTTGATAGGTTAAGAGATTGACTTGTGCATTGAGAATATGTGTTTTCAACACTTTTAATAAGCCGGTGCAGGGCAAAATAAAGGTCAGTGTGACTAAAAATATTGACAAACATTAGCAATGCAAACATTTCATCGTCTCATATTTAGCTGTCACATATCGTCAGCCGTATTAGAAGAACAGGCAGATTGAGAAAATAGTTTCAGTCCAGTAAAACAAATCATGAACAAAGCCAGTGTGGTGGCAGTATTTCCACACGGGGTGCTATATTGCAGTTGTGGATTAATGCTTTAAATGGCTTGTTTGTTAATACATATTTCCATGTCTGATTTTAAAGGAGCGGTGTGTAGGATTTAGTGGCATCTAGTGGTGAGGATGCCAATTGTAACCAATTGAATACCCCTCCCCTCACTTCTGTCTTTCCAAGCGTGTAGCAGAACCTACGGTGGATTTCAGGTAACGTAAAAATGCAAAAGGCCTTGTCCGTTCTGGGCTACTGTAGAAACAATGCAGAGGACCCGGTCCCTATGTAGATTCTGATAACGTAATTATGAATATTATATTCCATTTCTGCCAATAGATCCCCATAAATCCTACTGCTCCTTTAAATAAGACATTCATATGCTGTTCTAGGATTTGAACTTCATACAACTGGTTGCTTATATAGCTGCAACAAAGAAAAATAGTTCTTTTGATCCTCATCCAAAGAGCACCACAAACTAACATATTTTGAGTCCAGGAAACACTCCTCCCCAAACATTTTTTTCAAGAAAAATTCTTCTTGATTAAAGCATTCAATATTTGTGTTCTCTAACAATAGTTGTTCCAAAAATATCCCGTGTGATGGAAACAGTGTGTGACTTTCAAAACGTCACATGTAGACTTGTATGTTTAACACAAGTTTGACACAATAGGCTATCTAGTAATGAATCTGATTTCTTCACTATTTCTGCTGGCTAATTCCTTTTGTACATCCACATCACACTTTGGTGTCTAGCTCGATCCGCTGCGTGTCAGCCAAATAGGCGCTGAGCCAAATCTTTGTCTGCACTAACTCCCTCTCGTAGGTAAAAGCTCTCAGCAGTGTCGTTCAGACAGCTCTGGCTCAGCAGACCATGGTGCACAGGGCACACATAGCCTTGGCCACAAGAGGGCACCGCTGACTGGCCTCAAACCACAGACGGGCAAGGTCGGTACTCTGCCCAGACGAAGAGACACCAACATAGATGGTGAGTTAAGTCTTTTACACTCTCAGGCCTTATTTGCCAGCAAATCTGCTATTATAGTAAATTCAAAGAGGAGTGCCTCTATCATGATGTCTCATTTGTATCCTTTGCCAAATACCCTCATCTACCATCCACTCAACAGCCCACACACCGGCCATAAAGTCCCTGCACAGCGTGGGTTCCCGCATGAACAGCTCGTGGGCAGCTGCGGCCTCAGACCCCTCTGAGGAGTGCATGGTGACCGTGTCGACGTTAGAGCGGCAGCATATGGCTTCCTGGAGCGGCACAACAACATCCAACAGGGCCACCCTGAGTCGGGGCTCCCACAAGAGACCTGGCACAGATCCCTCCCACAACGGGCATCCTTCCACAAACAGCACAGAGAAAAGGGAACACTGTAGGTGTTAATCCTCATGAGGATGTATTAAAACATTATGGATGTAATCTAAGCAAGCAAATATCACCTATGTCTGCAGAGAGAAATGTAATAGGCAGGTTTTACTGAAATGTTTTGTGACATTTTTATAATCCATTTTTGATTTATCCTGAAGAATAACAGAGAAGCTGTGTCATTTAATAATTATAGAGCAAAGCATACATTGTAAATTGTGGCTTGTCACTTCTTTAACAATTCTTTTAGTCAGTTGTGACAGCATCACAATACAGTTTTATGATGTATACCACTCAATAGAGATAAATGCAATGAAGGAAATCAATTTTTTCTTCTTCAATTCAACTTCAGATTTGACATTGTTGATTTTGGTGTGTCTGTTTTCCAGAGTCTTTGTGAAGCATCATTCCCCGCAGTTGCTCCCTGTCCCAGGACACCTTGTTTGTAAGCGCTACGAGATTTTCTCTCTGCGAGTGACACAGAATGATGTTTGGAAGATGGAGAGGAGACCGAACGAAGACAAAGGAACAGAGTGTGAGATAAAAATGCAGAGCTGTAAATGTCATGTACAGACACAGACACCAGTCTCACAGTTAATTTTCATCCCCCTCTTCAAAAGAGTAAACGGTATGTTATATGTCTGCTTCTTTTTTTTTCTGTCACATGGTGTACAAAGATTCACAGAGATGAAGAAGAAAAATCACAACAAAATGACTAACTAATATGAAAGAGGACTTGCATAATTTGTAAATATATTTTTTAATGTTTTTCTCTTCCTTTTGCTTTGCTATGCAAGCCAAACCCAATGTTGTCTCTTTTGTGATTTATTACTGTGAATGATTTTTCATTAATGCTCAAATTGTTAGCTTATTTTGATGAAGCTACTGTATCGTTGTACTTTGCACAGAGCGTTTTGGTGAAAATAAGCACAAACCCATTGTCAGCTGAGCTGAGGAGGAGAATCAAAATGGCAAAGAGGGACGTCTATGTTAAACAGAACCTAAACAGAAGATATATACTTGGCTGTGCTATAATTGTTTTGAGAAACACTCATATATTGAGAGTTACAAGGAAAAAACACAGGTAAATACTTGGAAATAATATGCCAATATAACAAACTGTGTTTCACACTGCTTTCTGGGAATCCTATTATGCATTATACTAAAAATGGTTCTCAGCAAATGGTTACCAGAACATTGTTTTTATGGTAACAAAGCAACACATCAGTTGTGATATCCAAAGCAAAGGCCATTCACAAAAAAAAAGAGTATGTTAATAAAATAAATATATATATTTGTTTTGCTAATTCTTTTCCAATTACATACAGTGACGTAGTGACGGTGCAATACTGAAAGGGAAATGTCGAGGCCAAAATGTCCTGACGTCACCTGAAGACAAATGAGATGCAGAGTTTAACGACAACTATATATGAAGTTAAAAAGAAACTATACTAGAGTTGTTCTTATGTATTACACTGTTGAATGGTTATGGATTTACACTGTCACCTTACAAAGATGTATACGTAGACTTGACCGACTGCCAAATTTGACGATCTTTTGAAATCCTTTTCCAGTTTTAAAATGCAGCCAATTAGCATTTTCTGCCAATGAGATTCACGATACGATGTCTTTCCACTTGTTTGGGTGGTTTTGTTCTGAACATTGTTCTGGTAATGGCTCTCCCTTTGAAGAATCTTTACCTGCCAGATTGGTTTGCCCTCAGGAATACGCAGCCACATACAGTTGGGCCGTTTTTCAATCCTTTGATGCAAAATAAAAATGTGTATGTGAAAATGAACAGATTTCTCCTCACAATGCCTATGAGTTTCACACACTACATTTACCCACCAAAGTTCATTTTAGGATTTTGAAAATCCTTTTTATACACTTTTATACACAGCTAGTTAGATCATCTCATATCTCTCATGTAGACGTGTTTTAGATTGGACAGTGCTTTAAATGACAGTGTTGGTTTCTTTGCATCTCATTTCTACAACAGCGTATTAGGGCCATTGTAGGTTAAAAAAAAAATGAAGCCGGGAGGGGGTGTCGGGTAATATTCAGAGAAAAAACTTCTTAAAATCGTAAATTTATGAGAAAAAACT
>JAOVVB010046891.1:0-14871 GCA_028570985.1 Heterobranchus longifilis
AGCGAACTTATTTACACATTCAGTAGTTACAGAGTGATGATAAATGGACTGTACTTATACAGCGTTTTTCTTCCTCTTTGCGACCACTCAATGCGCTTTACACTGCTAGTCATTCACCCATTCACACCACATACATTCACTCATTCACACAGGAGGATGGCAGAGGTTACCATTCACACACACTCACACACCGATGGCTATGCCTTCGGGAGCAATTTGGGGTTCAGTATCTTGCCAGAGGATACTTCGACATGTAGACTGCAGGGGCCGGCAGACCACCGACCTTCTGGTTAGTGGACGACCGCTCTACTGAGCCACAGAGCAATATAATCATTAATTTGGGGTCATGTTTGTGTCCACCTGGTGAATGTAAGTCCAATACTTTCTCTCTTTTAGCTCTGTTTTTGGTCTCTACCAACTCCCGAGGGAAATATCTGGCTCTTCAGCTGTTAAATGCTTCACTAAGTTCACCAGCTAACTGTGTCTGTGTGATGTTTGGTGCTGAGCAGCTATTGTGTACAGTGGGATTTTAGAGCTTTTTTTGCTTTAAACAGCTGGCTACTGCTGCCGAAAACAGTGAAGTTGAGGCCGGCCAGCTAAACAATGAGCTGAAACTCACTATAAAGCTCCGCAAAGCCGAGAGGAGCTGTAGGTTCATCACTACAAGTCACCCCTTTCATTGTCACATAGTTTTCAAATTGTCATTTGACACATTGTTATTATAAAAAAGATCCATTATATAGTCGCTTTAAAGCACTACTGTGGCTAAGTACAGCCTAACAGAGCTGGCATTTTTCTGGTTTTCTATCATGACTGTTGTTTCAGACATCCAGATTGGAAAGGTGTTGTTACCATACAAAGCTGAAAAAAAAGAATGTGTACTGCCTTTCATTATAACACCTTATGGGTAAATCATACTGACATGTCTACTAGAGCACATATAATGTGTCAGAGTCTTAAACGCGATTACATTTACAGGGAAATTGGCAGATTTTAAGGTTCACACTCAGAATTCAATCATTCTGGTTCCTCCAAAGATTCAATTTTCCATGGCTACACTTTTGCCTCCTCATGACAAATCATTTAAGTTATATGTGCTAACTTAATGCTGTTTATGGTCGACTGTCATTGCTGGAGCCTATCTCTGCTATTGTTTCTCAGTAGAGCCCCTCCCCTCCCTCCTCCCTCCACAACAATATAACTCCTGTGATATCAGGTCTGAGCTGCTGTATCAGTATTCCTCACCTCCCAAAATTAAGAATGCAATTACAGTGGCACAAAAGACGAGGCGACGGCTCGTTCTCCTCTGCGCAGCTTTATGATAATTAAGCGACAGGAGGTCAAAGGCAGTATGTGTAAAAGTAATCATTGAGTCACAGTTTATGAATTTTAAGTGACCAGATAAAAGGTGAGGTTTGGGGAGTGTTAACACTGAGGGGGGAAGAAAAAGAATCTGCTCTTCTCATATGGCACAGAGGAAATCTAGCGGAGGGATTTCAAACATTTTGCCATTTTCAGGGAGACGTCTGTTTGCAAAAGATACCGGAAAGTTCACGACCGGGTCGGAGCATCGGTATGAGGCTGGTATTCATGTTGAAAGAGCCTTGTGTTGCCATTTCCATCCATGACGAGCATTCGGGGGAAAAAAAAATACTGATGAGCTGCCCGCTTTCCTGATTTGCAACACACGCCAACTCAGTCTGCCCACAATTTACACCGCTGTCTTTGTTCCTAAATTATGTCTCAAACTGGTACCCAAGAAAATAATAATGGCAATTGCTGTTGGTGTAATGTGTGTGGATTGATAAAGTCAATTCAAATTATTTGCTTAAACTCAAAATGGTGAAATAATGACTGAATATTTCGGCCTGTGGCAGAAATAATGTAGTTTATTCATAATTAATTTCATTTTACTGAATCACAGTGTTATACTCTCCTGGAGGGAAAGTAACTGAGGCTGGTCATTCTCAAAAGTACATGGGGATATATGGAGATAGGAGTACCAAACGGTAATTAGTGTATTTAATAGTATTGTTTTGAGGTTTTGTGGAAAACTTCCCCTGAGCTACATTTTGCACCTAATTACTTACTTGTATGTTCAGATTGCTATGCTACTCTGAGGCCTTTTGGGCAGCAAAATATATGCCAGCTAAAAATCCAGCGACCTCATTTATAAAACTGTGCATAAAATCCACACTGAATACTTGCATACGTACAAATGAGGAAATGTACCAAAAATATTCTGATTTATAAAATCATGCGTACGCTTTCCAGTGTTCAATTTCCTTTTACTTGGAAATGTGCGCAGGTGGATCAGCCTCATATCCCGCCCTCTACATGCCCACATTCAACAGTAAATGGTCAATGCAAAGCACCTGATGTATATTAATGCGTAGAAATTAACCTGCTGATCAATGGTTTTTTACGGTGAATCACGGCACCCACCGACAGCGCATCCATCATGCAGCATTACACGTGATCATCACCGCAGGATTTTTGTTTACAGCAATCGCACTGATTGATTCACACCTTGCCAAAATGATCACGACAATCAGTGGTATCGCCCACCCTGGGATAACATTTAAAATGGAAGTTTGATAGGTGAAAACAATGTAATGGTGAACTTATGATTAGGCCTGATAATGAGGATATGGAGTGTAACGATTGAGTGAGAGATGTCACTGACTTTTGATTTTGCTCATTAATTTAGACGATCCATATGTGCAGGTTGTGAAGATGTGCGGGGTGAGATGACGCAAGAAGGCAGAGTGTGCGTCTTTGCAATACTCCCTGGAGATGAGGAGTTCAGTTTCATCTGGAGACACACATTTGAACACAACCACAACATCTGAATACACACAGCCAGGCCGAAACAGGGTCGCAGACAGTATGTGGTACACTTTTAGATCATTGTGGATCTGCTTCTTCTTCTTCTTCCTTGTTCTCTGTCTCAAAAAATGATATGTCAGGTACTAGAGCGGCAAAGATTAATCAATTAGTTGTCAACTATTAAATTAATCACCAACTATTTTCATAATCGATTAATCAGTTTGAGTAAAACATTATCTGATTCCAGCTTCTTAAATGTTAATATTTTCTGGTTTCTTCACTCCTCTATGACAGTAAACTGATTACCTTTGAGTTGGACAATACAAGACATTTGAGGACGTGATCTTGGACTTTGGGAAACACTGATCAAGATTTTTCCACCATTTTTTCACATTTTATCAGATTAATCGACAATAAAAAATGATCGTTAGTTGCAACCCTATCTGGAACTGGTGTTTTTCTACAGGAGGAGGCAAGTAAAATATAATGTTCTTGGAGTTAGTGAGCACAAATGAGCTTTGTCATAATTAGATGAGAAAATGAAAAAACTCTTTAAGCTAAAACTGGAGGAAAACAATTACTGTAGAGCACCATTTTTCTAATAGCACCTTAATGCATCGCTAGCAACAATGTGTGGCTGCCTGCCGACAAATACACATTTCTCTTATAACCTTTGCAAGTTTAATGTCTACCTTGGGTTGCTTTGCATTGCCACCAGCAATTTTAGTATGCAAGCAGGAAAAAGAGAGCAAAGTCCGACTAATTTGTTACTCTGCTTAGATTTACATTCCCTGGCCCTGGGAACAGCCGCTCGCCTGCTCCGGCCCATTTGTTCAGCACTTAATAAATTACATAGCAGGTTCAGAGAGGTGATATGATTGATCACTAGATATGGAGCTCCCTAGCAGCAATATTTGTCTGAGGACGCAGGGAGAATTAGCAATAACTATGTATTTGGGAATTTGACTTTCACAGATGGCATAACTAGGGCGATGAAAGTGCTTTTATTAAATGCAATGAGGCGCTGCTGTGTTTTAGGAAAATAGTTTTAGAAGAAAAAGGAGAAGCAGAGAACAGAGGAAGTAACGCTCTGTGATCAAATGCTGTAAAATGAATGAGTTTTGTTGCCAATAACATTTACTTTAGTGACTATGCTCACATTCATACTGCCCTGTGTTTCTTACCAAACATATTACATTTAGGTCTTGTTCACTGACTGTTTAATGAGCATCTCCAGCTCAGTTTGGTAGTAACACCAGGGATAAATGAGTTTCACCTTAGTCATTCAAATGAAGGGCTCTGTAATCAGGGTAATTGCAGATAATAACCCCGGCCTACACTGTAGGGCCTAGGGTTTCCAGCCTGCCCCTCCTCTTCACATCTCCTGTTCTCACTGATGTGGCCATTAACAGAGAGGGGCTCTGAGGCATCCCCCACTGTTCAGCATGATTAAGACGGCCTCTGACTCTTAACATGCCACCCAGGGAGGCGTGTTGAGAGTCAGAGGCTGTCCGTGCCAGTCATTTTAAAAGCAGCAGCACGCAACTTATGGAGTAAAAAAGTAACGAAATATATAAACGATGTTTGACAATATTTCATTATGGGGTTTAGTATAACCTTCTTTAGTCTGATGTGCCCCCACAGCCCTGTCACATGAACTAAAGTACCCTTTTATCTTAACCACCCATCATGTTCTAAATATGTTCATTTCAACTGATTTTAAACTGGATGGTATTCACAGTAATACTTATTATACAAGTAGTTATTGTTACAACAGTTTTAGTTCATACTATAATGTCAATGTTTAGGTTGTTTTGGTGAAGTTTGCAATCATACTACTATACTAACTATTTCCACTTTTGAACCCTTATCGTTGGCTCTCTATTTTAACCATTTATCCATTACTTTTAGCTAACTGTTTAGACTTCTCTATCTGCTTACTAACTAGTGTTCATGCACTCACAGCATGTAGTGTTTTTCAAATTAGTTGAGTATACTTGAAAGTAATCTGGCAACTACAGAAGCATTTGCCGGTACCCCTGGTAAGGGCTGTCACTTTTCATTCAGACATTCGTTCGAATGTGTAGTTCATATTTGAACTGTACTGACTTGTTCGAATTCATAATTTAGGGTCTATAAGCACAACAGACCATCTGAAGTAGTTTGCCTTGTGATCCAGCTGAGGCCGCTCTAAACATTCACCATTAGCTTGACCTAATGCATACCCTACTGATCTATCAGTAATGCTGTTTCATATGAAAATGACAGACACTAGCGAGCAAAGCTGTCATGAGGTAGCGCTACATATTTTACCCGACAGGGTGAAGCAGACCCCTGACGCGCAGCGGAAGCATAAAATGAGCGCAGCGCCTGAATGAGGTCTTCTGCTCCGTAACTCTGTAGTCTGTTGACATTTTCCTTTGGATGAACCAGTCTTGCACTGCCAGAGTCCATACCGTTCTCTGTTTTACTGTCACTTCCAGCCTGTCCAGTTTTCCATCGTCCAGCTGTGTGTTTTTTAATCTTTCTTGCTTCTCCTGCACTTTCTTCTTCTTTTTTTCTTTTCTTTACTGGGGGCAGTTTAGCCATTAACCATGAATCCAAAGTTTTGTGCTCTCCAAATATATTACATTAAGTTTTGTTGATGTTTTTGCCATAGATGAAGTTAAATTTGCTGCTTTCTGCGGAGTGATCGATGTGTGTGGTCCTCCAACACAGCGCCCTTAGCAACAGTATATTTTACATGGCAACAAGCTACTATGCATAGCAACGGTATGCTATTCTTAATGACGGTCTGTTCTTCAGAAATAACAGACCTCTGAATGTTGTGATTGACCAATCAGAATGGAGTATTCAACAAGGCTGTGTAATAAGTAACGTTAATAAACTAACGTCAATGTAAATAAAGTTGTCAACAATATCACTGTCATTTCAAACTCATTCGAACTTGATTTATTTTTTTATTTTTTATTTTTTTAAAAAGGGACAGCCCTACCCCTGGTTAGGAATCACTAGTTTACCCTCCACCAGAAAGCGCCTCCACAATCACACAATCAGTTGTCACACAATCAACCCAGCAAGCGGAAGATATTTGTCCTGCGTCTCAATGTTCAGATCCCTGTCTCTTAATTGATGTTATTCTGCAGACAGGAATATTGATGGCACAGCTCAGCCGGATTGGCAGCTGCATGAATCGTTATTAGCCAGGTGGTTGGCCACCCCGGTGGGCCGGGAGGAAGTTCAATAGGCTGCCTCTGATACAGCGTTACGCTGCCGGGCCCCTGGGGAGGTGATCACGGCTCAGACGAGAGATAATTAACCATCTGAGGCTGGCAGCCCACAGGCCAGCGGCCAGGTGAGGAGGTGAGAGGGATAAAACCACAGGACAACACAGAGAGGAAAGCAACCCTCTGGTGTACTAACAGCATGCAGGCAGTTGGTGGACGTCAGGCTGGAAATAGAGACCGACTGTATATCAGACAGGATAATATGAAGCCGTAATGAGGCCTGAGGGGAAACTGAGCTCTTCCAGCAGCACATAAAGATTGTACACTAAATATACACCGTAACAAATTTCACAACAAATAGTAATAGGATACAGCAAAGGAAAATAAAATTAATCAAAGTGAAATTACCTGGAACACAAGCAACTGTGTCAATGTCAATACCGGAGGACAAAGAACAAAAGTTTGGATGAAGCCGTGAGGAGAAACGGGTAATGATGTTGAAAGCAGAAGCACAACAGTTGTCCTAGTAGAAAAAAATGGGGTCACGGTTCAGTGCGTTTTCGGTACAAATGCAGACATTTCTTTTTTTTTTTTCATTGATTTTGAAAAGGATTAACATTAAACAGTGGCCCATTGGCCATCATTTTTACTGTAACAGTCAAGGCACTGAACTACTGCATATTGTCAATAATAAAAAAATACACAAAACACAAATGTCAGTAATGCTCCATCATCTGACTCTGATCTGTTGATGGGAAGCTGCCTAAATGGACTCGTCTTCCACTCTGTTGCTCTGCTAATCGACACATTCTGGTGACGCCGTCGTAAATGAAATGTGTGATGTGTTTCCACAGATACACTCGACTTCAGTAGAGCAATGTCGGCGTAAATTTAGACACAACTCATTGTCCATTGAGCTCGACTAACATCGCTAACCAGGCTAAGCAGACTAGCATGCTACAGCTAACAACAACTTGTGCGCTGCCAACATATTCTGGGTGCAACGCGTACTCTAGAAATTCAGTTCTGTGTGTGCGAGTAGCAGACATAATCAGACGATTTTAATGTGTTTGGGTCACAGGGTGTACCGGACCAATGACGCGTACTGAATCAAACGTCCTGTACCGAAAAGGTTCAGTACGAATACACGTACCGTTACATCCCTAATATATATATATTTTATTTTTTAAATACAGAATAAATAAGTCATCTATCATGTTTGAAATGCTGATAAAAGTGTGGTTTGTGTGCAAGTTTTACTGTTTTAAAAATATAATGGTCAAGCAAGCTGGGGCGGTCTGACCTACTTACAAGACAGACTCCATTGAGTTGCATGTTGTCTTGCTATTGGTCGACTTCATGACGGTGTTTTTACAATGCAGCGTCTATGGGGCCTACTGAGCAACTTACACTTAAAATCACTTAATCTATATAAGAGGTATAGGGCTACAAAATGATCGGTATATAAGAGATGGAATGTAAGAGTTAGAGCAAAGATAATTAGTCAAATAATCAATGAAAATTATAATTGTAATAGAGTAATTTCACAGTATGGAATTGCTAATTTTTCTCAAGTAAAGGATCTGAATGCTTCCCCCACCACGATAAATAATAAAGATTAAACACACATTAAAATAATATTTACATGAAATATGTATGAATTCACATTGACAAATCTCCAGAAAGCAATTTGGACAGAAGTTGCGTAGGTATGTCGATCAAATAAAATCCAAACAGTGCTGCAGTCATGCTTTTATGCTGCACTACAGTACACATTTTTAATTTGTATTTTAAAAAATATAGAATTCCACCTGCATTAGATGGTAAAATAGCACCTTCAGCTAATGTTAACCTTCAGAATTGCAAACTAACCTACTGTATGTTGTTTTTATAAGCAAACCTTGGCATATGTGCTGATGTACTGTAAAATCCTTAGGCCTGCAAAACTTTCCCATAGCCTAATTAGCCTGCCACAACCTGTGTACATTTGAAATTCATGTCTACAACATAACTCATCACAAAACAGTGATTTTCCACTGTATTTTTCTATTAATATTCCATCTACTATGACAAAGTACAAGCGAACAACTTCTCAAAATCCAGATGACAGGTAATTATTAACCTGCTGTACTCCATGCTGATGAACCATGCACTGAACCTGCATGCCATTATTGGAGAAATGAAAAAAAAATCTCATCTGTATCGTGCCTGTTCACTTTGAACATTCTGGTCAAGGCGCTGACTGCAGCATCCACGTAAAGATGAAAGACCTTAGAGTACCCTGCTTAGCTCAGGTCCCATACTGTACCACCGTCGATTAACATAAACACTCAGGATATAGCTCTAGGACTCAATTTGTCCTGTTTTTTTTTGTTTTTTTTTACCGGAGATTGTCAAGACGTTGCTAATCCCAACTTTACATAACGGCTCCTTTTTAATCGCATTTGTCAGGGAAGTGAGACGATGATCATCAGACCGACTCATCGCAAGAGCTGTCACATTTTCCACTACTTCTGCCAATTCAAGCCCTTTCAAAACAAGTCTAGGAACGGCTTTTGCAGAGCGTAATCCATATAGCTTCTGATCACATGTGCTCACACAGACAGAGAAACACACACAGCGCTAAGTCTAATAAACCCCACACACCTTCTGCCCGTGCCCCGAGGCTAACAGTGGAAGGTAAACTGAACAGCGGCTCGGGTGAAGCAATGTGATGGAGCAGACTATTGTTGTGGACATAGGATTAAACACCATGTTCATTTTGTGCTCAACACGGATATTGACTTTCTGTTGTCCTATAGTCAGTTCATCGTGTCTCTCCACACACTGTTGAAATGGAGACTCTGGACTTTAAGCGTTACACTGACACTAATGTAGTGACGAACCACCGCAGCATCTCTGCCACCTTTCACAGTGCGTCCAATTACTTAATTCTCCGGTCGCTCCTATTCATATTCATTAGCCACATTATTGTGGTTAAAAGGTTCCTTGATGACAGCAAGAATGCCATCATCCTTCACTTTGTGTCTTGTATTGTTGAATTGGTAACATTTAATCAATAAATGGAAATGTCTGTTATTCTCAAACTCATCCATCTTCGGTGACAAAACAGGCTCATCAGGTAATTGTGTATTGTAGAGGTCCTGGAGGGCAATGCAGTTTGTTTTTTTTGAGGGATGAAAATGGTTTATTATCTGTATCTGATATATTAAAGCTAAAATGATTAGTCGGTTAGTAAAAGAGTCGATCGACAGGAATTTATCAGCCGATTATTATGCATTACTATTCATGATGAAATTATGGCCGATAATATAAAGTCAAATTGCTTTCATTGCCTTAAGAAGTGCAGCACCTACACACTCCGATACAGTAGGTGGCGGTATGCACCTGGTTTGCGATCCGCCAATAAACACGTATCAAGTATACATTGACATGTCTAATTTGGCAGTTTATGTCAAAGCATTTAATTTGAATTCTTAGGCAAAATGCTCTATACAAGCCAAAGTATGTTTTCTTTGATGTACTTTACTTGAATTCTTTTTTTTTTTTGAAGAGTCAGAACTGTTGTTTGTTTTTGTTGTGTTAAAAATAGTGATGTCAGATAGATTTATTTAGGTCAGGGTTATGGAATATTAAATCATCTTTGCTCACTACATGTTAGCCTTTCCTCAGCTGTGCATAAACTACAGGTTCTAACCTTTGCTTCATGGGAAGTACGTGCCACGTCATGTGACGTACGTGCTGCATCATGTGACGTTCCGCAGCACGTGACGCGGATACATGTCTAATACGTTTAATGTCTAAATATCATGATTTTAACCCAAACCACAACCTTTTTTTCAAATCCAAGTTTTAACGTTAACGGCATGTTTAAAACTGCAAATGTAACCTTTAGGTATGAGGGCGAAAAACGCTCATATGGGTCGTATTTACTCCGACCGCTAGGGGCGCTATTTTAATAAAAAACTCACGAGTCGTATTAGAGAGTAGGAACAAACGACCCATATGGTCGTATGGTTTGGAGGACTTTGATCTAGCATGAATACAACACAATTGCTGGTTCCTGCTTTTCAAATCTAAGAACTCCCTGATTTTTTTCTGCTATATTTCATAAAACATGTATTTTGAAGATGTAAACTTTGGCCACTGGGAATTTATAATGGGCCTTTTTCACAAAATAATCAACAGATTTAAATAGAAAATCAAGGTTAGTTACGGCCCTCATATACAACAGAACAAATAGTGTTAGGGTGCAGATTTATATTGTTGCAAAGAAAGTTCTGTCATGTTACACCCAAACGCTCCCAGTCCCTGTCATCCTTGTGATATCTTTTGTTTTAATTCCTTCAAGCAGCGCGAGCTATCCAGATGGTTTCCTATAATATTTTTGTCTGTCTTGTCTGTGTTGATCTGTTGTGGCAGGAAGATTTGCACCAGATTCAGACAGCCTCTCCAGCATCAACAAATAAAGTTCAAATGCATGTTTTCAACAGTGACAGTTGTGTGACAAAACGACAAACGTGTGGTATTGTCATGAGTGTGCTGCCAGTGTAAAGTTAAGTACATTTCTTAGCTATGGCATTTTCATACTGTCACTTTGTTTTGTTGTGGCTGACATAACATCATATGGTGTTGTCAAAATGTGACTTGTAATGTTGAAAAGACTTGATACTGTGCTTTTTTGTTGATTTACGTGGCAATATCTTATAATATTCTAAGCATGTACAAATGGGTATCGTTTAAAAGTTTATGATACCAGTACCAGTGATACTGATACAAATGGAGAGAGTTTGTTTTTGTTATTGTTACGAGATGAAAATTTAGTGACCAAAATTATCACGGTTATTAGTATTATCACGGTATTGTGAAAGAGAACAATATAACGGCTGTCTGACAGCAAGGTAAAGCAGTAAAACATATTCTAAATATAATGTACACTTAAACATATATTGATGTTCTTGCCCGTTTCTGCACGTTGTGATGTGCCTGGGTCAGGTGACCAGAATTTTCTTTTTTTTAATTGAAAAGTGAAACAATTTGCTGTTTTATTTCATTAATTTGCATTTGTTTAAAATTGGTCATTACCAAAAGCTAAAATGTTTTAAATAGGCTGCTGAAAATGTCTGTCCCATCTACATTTCCTGGTTTTAAAATGGCCCCAAATTAATTTGTAATTGAATAGCTCTAAAGTACTTCATTTGATATGTGAATTGCCAACTCCGTGAAATACACTGCGCCTGACTTTACCACACCACAGACTGAATGGGTTGTTGCTGCTGCGGCAGTGGGCCAATCACACGTTGCATTAAATTGAAGAACAATTGCTGTGATTGGCTGCGAGCAGAACCATACAAATAGTCTTTTTTTCTAGATCTGGGTACAAAAAGGAATGCAGGTATCGTTTGAGTGGAGAAGGTTCGATACTACTTGGTTCTGACCTGGGTTTATTTCTGCGCTTTCTGCCCAGTTCTAAAACCTACTGAAAATACGTTCATACTGTATGCCTATGACAGTTCAGACACAGTGAAGCTTTTTTGTTGCATTTCTGGGGCCAGATGTATTAAACAAGATGTATGCACAATGCATATGC
This sequence comes from Heterobranchus longifilis, assembly GCA_028570985.1. Taxonomy (NCBI): domain Eukaryota; kingdom Metazoa; phylum Chordata; class Actinopteri; order Siluriformes; family Clariidae; genus Heterobranchus; species Heterobranchus longifilis. The sequence goes on from JAOVVB010046891.1 coordinate 11,647, forward strand.
CATTTCCCAAATATAAATTAGTACTTTTAAAAACAGAAAGTACAATGTGGGTCTCTTTCTCATAGATACTTTGTATCATACCCAGTGTTGGGAAATGTTACTTTTAAAAGCAACTTGTTACATTACAGGATTACTGCCTTTAAAAAGTAATCTGTTATGTTACAGTATTTCTTACTGAGAAAAGTAACTCGTTACAGTACTTTTGTGTTACAAAAATGAGGAGATGCAGTCTACTGTATGTCTACTTTTGCATGTATTTACCATCATTATAGCCTCGTCCACAGCCCATAATTCCTAACTTTGCAAGCTAACAACAGGACGACAGACGCTGTATCCCTTTTACAGCTCGATTATGTTTGAGTAAGTAAACATATATGATTCGGAGGGTACTGGGACTCATGCATATACACTAACCAGTTCATACAATGCGTACTTTTTTGCAATTCAACTGCAATGAAAAAGTTGAGTTATTAAGTGAATGTAAATAGGAACTCTAGCTACCTGACGACGGCAGGTGCAGCCTTTAGGTGCTAACGATCTGTGCAGACAGACATATTAGGTGCCTCTATGAAAACAATAAAACACGGCTCGTATATCTTACAGTACATCATGTTTCAACATGCAGAGTTAACTCGCTCACTGCTTAGTTACTTATTTTCACAATGTAAAGGCTGTCCTCTCTGTCATCTTGATAGCTGAGCGACACACTGAAACAACCGGAGCCTTCCACTAAAGTTAACAGCTAGCTACGCAGCTAATTAGCCTCCAAGGAAGGAAACAGAAACAAGGTGAATGCTCTGGTGGCAACAAAAGATAGAGGGAAACACGGTAACATTTTAAAAGTAACAGATTGCTTATTTGAAAATGTAACTAAATAACGGATTACTTGAATTGCAAAACTAACGTGTTACATTACTCGTTACACCAAAAAAGTAATCTGAGTACTCTAACACGTTACTTAGTAATACTGATCATACTTACATAGGACTTTTGGGTGTGTACACATAGACTGGTTATCATTAATTGAGATTTATTTTTAAAGAACTACCACAATAGGGCTGCAACCAACATTCATTTTCATCACCAATAATTTGCCTACTATTTTCTCAATTAATTGTTTGGTCTACAACATGTCAGAAAATCGAATCACAGTTTCAGTCACACAGTTTTACAAACACAAAGTTTAGGCTGTGAATCTAAACAGAGGTTTATGTAAGTGCCCCCTGGTGTGGTATCTTTTTCAAACCTGTAGAAACCTGAGCGCCATGTTTGCATGTACCCACCGCAGAGAGCAGCAGCATTTCAGGCCGGAGTGAGCAACACCTGCTACTTGGCCCTCTCCAGCTCCGGCCAGTGGGACTTGATTAATCATACCGTGACAGCCCCTCCACCAAGATACCAAATTTAATTATGAAAGCAATAAATAACCTTTTCTAGGACTGTATAGATCATCTGCTGCTCAGGATCCACAACTGGTGAATTATCGTCCCACAGGGAGCATCCCATCTCTGAGAGTAGGGTGATAGATTACCAACACAAGGCTTCTGAGGCTGAAATATTTATTTACATACCATAGTAAAATGCTCTCATTATTAATGCTCTGCATCTTCATGTGGAATTATGATCATTTCGACTTTATTCACCCCTTTTTTTAATGAGTAAACAAGAACGGGGTGCTTGATGGTGTTTTGCTAAACTTTTGAAAAGCAGTAAACATATTTGTTTATATATAATAAGATTATGTCAGTCTGAGAAGATGCATTTACTTGCTGTTGTAGCTATAAACAAATTGCCCTCTGATTTATATTAACAATTTTCTTTTCAGTTTACCATCTGTGGTTTTGGAAATTATGATGCAGTGCATGTATTTTATCACCCACACACACACGCACACACGCACACACACACACACACACACTCTATTACTATTAAGTAAATTCAAATTATTTATAGGACTTGGAGAAAATAAGTCCCTTACTTCTCTCAACATACTATGTAAAAGCTTTTTCATTGTTTCATCTAGGGATACATGATATATTTCGGGGCCGATAAATTATTGGCCGATAATGCAATTATAGCCGATAAATAGAGCAGATAGGTGGCGGTATATGCACCTTTAAAGTAGGGCTGTACCCGACAGAATTTTATCAGTCGACTCGGATTTGGTTGTTTGATGATTCGACTATTTGTTCTGTCATTTAAGCCTGATTTATTAGTTACAATTATGACAGTTTATGCATGTGCAACATGGTGCATGGCTTGTTAGACGTCTTTACGGCACGTAAACAGCCAGATCCACAGACCACTGTTTCCCATTAAACTGATCACCTATCACATAACCTATCATGTTACTTTTTTCATAGAGGCTATCAAGCCAGCGGAGTTCAGCGGGACATTCAGGGTGACAGCAACATTCACATCATATAATAAACAAGCCAAGTTAGCCCTCCGAGCTAATCCATGCTAACTACGCTAATCGGAAATGTGCAACAGTATCAAAGATAAGCCGGAGACTAGCGTACTAAGTGTAGTAAGTTGCTGTGGGCTGTAAATTCACCACTTCTAATCAGAAGTTCAGTTTCACTCACACTGGGACGCTCTGCAGCGCAGGTGACTAAACTGAAAGTGAAACTTAAAAAGTAGAGCAGTGTGAAAGAGAGGACGTCTCACTCTGCAGATAATTCTGAGGACTGAAATGTGCCCAGAAGTACACTGCACACTGACTGACAAAACAAACAAAAAAACACGACGGCTCGACATGAAGAATCTCGGTCGACTGAGGGAGTCTACGACTGATGATTTGAATCTTCGACTTTCAGGGGGCATCCCTGCTTTAAAGTTGGTTTGCAATCCGCCAAATAAAAACAGAGAAGAAGAAAAACAAGCACATGTACAGTATGCTGAGTAGAGAGCCAAACATGGCATCATCAACGTTTTTCACAGTTTCAGAGGAAGACAGCAATATATATGTATTGCGGACAATACATGTTCCGCCAGGACCACCGACAGTAATGTTCGCCACACTGGTGTTTTCACCACTTTGCCTTGAAGTTGGAAAGCCCTTTACGTTGGGGAACTGAGGCCATTGTGTCGCTTTTCTTTGGGGTTTCCCAGACTCCTTTGACAAAGAAAAGTAATTTTACCTCGCAGAACACGGGAGTTGCTGGTCTACCGCTGCTTCAATCAGTCAGTTAGTTTGTTAGTCCCAAACCTTTTTAAAACACT
>JAOVVB010046941.1:0-14869 GCA_028570985.1 Heterobranchus longifilis
TATTGAACTGAACACAAAAGGCACCATAAAAAAGAATGATATTTACAATTTAAAGTGCAGTTTTCTACTGATACTTTTAACTTTTAACTGCTTTTTTGTGATATGTCGCAATCTTTCGTGATGTGTTTACTGCGCAAGTTGATATCACGATGACGATAAAAAAAAAAATATTGTGCAGCCCTACTTCAAATGTTTTCAGAAACATATTTTAGTGTTGATGAGAGTTTGTGCCGACCGCATGCTGGTGTGATGAATGAAAGAGTTACCATGTTAACTGGTGACTTTCAGCTGAAATTCAGATCAAACTGTCAAACTAGGCAGTGCTGATCAAATATGAATCAAGATTCTGTTACTGTGTTGCCTATTTCTCACCTAAAATGTTTTCAGAAACACGTTAGTGTACTTTGTAGCAGTAATTTAAGAAAGTTTGCGACCAACCTCCATCAATACAACACTTTTCTGTAAAAGCATTTTCCATTTTATGCAAAACATTATCCAAAGCTCCTTCTGTAGAATGTGACTGTATGTTTTGAAGTCAGTAAAGGGGAAGTACACCATGCAGAGGAAGAGAGAGCTAAACATGACAAAGAGAGCACACAGGCTAATAGGCAATTTCATGCTGCTGTCTTGACGTAACTTTCCTTAGCATGAAGAAAACACTGATTCAGGGTCAGATAAACCTGGTAATTTATTAATCTTCACATTTGCTGTCACACCAGTGTGAGCTTGCTGTACACTCTCTGCTAGGCCTGTAACTACTTTTGTTATATATTGTCCCAGAAATATAATGCCATAAACAATGATATTGTCATTTTATGGCATTGATATAATGATAATGTAATACTATAATAATGCAAGTGCACCCTTTCAAAGAGCAATGAACTTTTACTTCTTAAGAATAAGCTTAACAGAAGCTGATATATTGGTTATCTAACTCTTCCTATTATTATTACTATTATTAGAAGTATTACTTCACAAATCCTTCTATTTAATTTGATTTAATTTAATTAATAATTTTATATTTATTTATTCATTATTATTTTTTCATATATATATTGACACTATTATTATTATTATTACTATCATGTGTATATGTATGTATGTGCGTATATACAGCTGTATATGTGTATGTATATACTGGATGTGTATATGTGTGTGTTTTTCTTTTCCCTTTTCTTTTTTCTCTCCTATGGTTTTTATCAGCTCACACACCCTCTCACACACCTGTCAGCCTCACAAACTCAGTCCCAGACACACTGGTTGAACACATACATGCACACACACACGCACACTCAGACAGATTGTGTGACTATATGCATACATGCATACATGCACACACATACACATAAAACCTCATATCCCCTGGACTGCATCTATGTTTGTATTTGTTTTCTTCTGTTTTTGATGATCTGTTAATGTCTTGTCTTCATTACTGCCAATCCAGCTCCTCAATGGTTTTGTGTTAATAAAAAATGCAAAGTAATAACATATTAGCTATAAGTTAGTCAACAACAACAACAACAACAACAACAACAAGTATTCTCTCCCAATATAGGTAATTTCATATCTCGATAACGATATAAAGCACAAAATAACATGTTTTCTGGTCATTTATTAACAAAAGAGTAAATGGTAAAGCCTATTTTTGTATATTCCTGTGAATTAAATACTTGACAAATGAAAAGTACTGAGTATTTTCTCATTAAACTTTAGTGCAAAATTAAGTGAAATTATAATCCAGCTATACACCAACTATGTTTACATGCATGCACACAAATAGTGTGATGGAAAAACAAAACTGCAATCTTGAAATGATATTCCCTCAAAATATTTCACATCAGATTTTCTGAGAAGTTTTGGTCATTATGTGCATGTTATTATCAATTTAGTCAACGTAATTGTGTATCACGATATCTCGATATCTGATTTCATCATGATACGATTCCATTGAAAGACGATAAATTAATTTATTAAAAACAACAACAACAACAAGCCACTGTTTTTAAACGAAGTTGACATATCGGCTCGTTAGCGGTAATCCTCTCTTATTATTTGGCTGAAACCCAAAATGTTCCCACACCGGAGCTGTGGAGGGAAAACCAAGTCCCAGGTCTTATAATGTTCAGGAAACCGCTGCTGTTTATTCTGGCATCATGTTGGCTAAAATGTTGGTGACATTCTTATGGAAACAAACACTCATGTAAACACAACGGGCGATGTCGTACGATATATGGACTTGACCTCGACCATTTTTGCTCACCGATAAATCGATAAGGTAATTATTGTGGCGGGCCTGCTCTCTGCTCTCTCATATCCTCACTCTCTCTCTCCCTGTGTATGAAAGTGATCTTTGTATCCTCGTGAGTAAAATGATCTGGCTTTATGTCTGCAGCCGTCTGTTGTGGGGAATCTCTCCACACTAAAGAATCTGTTGTTTAGCCGCAGACAACACCGAGCGATAAGGAGATGACAATAGCCGCTCTCTTTTGTTCTCTGTGTCTTATTGTTGTCTCTCTTCATCAGAGACTGTCCTCGGCGGATTAATATCTGCTCCTACTTGTAACCTTTCTTAGCTCACAGATCATGTTTCATATTTGGGTTTCAGATTTATTATCAGTGGGTTTTGCTGATATGATTAATCGCCAGGGTTGGAAAGTAATTCCGTATTTAAAATACAATAGAGTACTTGAAGGGATTCATTTATTACCTCCACCAACGAGGTTATGTTTTGTGTTTGGTTTGTTTTATTTGTCAGCAGGATTACAGAGAAACTTGTGGTCTGATTTTCATGAAACTTGGAGCATGAGCCAAGGAAGAACCCAGTAAACTCTGGAGCGGATCCAAATCACAGGGCGGATAAACAAATTATTTTTCACTTTTGTTAATATTGTGAGACAGGGCATGGCCTTGGTGGAGGTCTGCGCTCTCCGATTGCCATTCTAGTTTGTTTTTGTTGTATTTGCTCTAAAATTCATATGAGGCATTTCACATAAACATTGTGCAACAAGTGCAACAATCTGTGTGCACACAGACACACAGCCAGGACACCGTCAGGAATGTGTTTTTGGAAATATAAGAGACAGACAAATGAGATCATCAACAACATTTTAAAGTAATCCAAAAGTAATCCAAAGTGTTTAGAATATGTTACTTAATTTGAGTAATCTAATGGAATATGTTACAAATTAAATTTTCGGGCATGTATTCAGTAATCTGTAGTGGAATATGTTTTAAAAGTAAAACTCTCATCACTGTTAATCGCTTAGTTGAAAAAATTAATTTCTGACAATTTAGATTGATTGATTGATTAATTGTTTGGTCATAGGGCTGGGCGATGTGGCGATATATATTGTCAAAACGATATAAAAATGTCAGTCCATTCTGTATCGTTTTTATCACAATGTCAAAAAACCAGCGGCCGAACTGCGTTACGTCTTTTAATATTTACGTCATTTGTACGACGATTTACGTTCTGATCCTTGAACGTGGAGTATACGAAAATAGGCTTTACGATGTGGTTATTTCATATAGACTATTTATTGAATTATCAGAAAATGTGCTGTTTTCACTATATCGTGATGTATATCGTTATGGAGATATGAAATTACCTAGATTGGGATAGAAGATTTTGGCCGTATCACCCAGCCCTATTTGGTCATGTATTAAGTTAAAAAAAAACACATCAGCAGTTTCCAGCTTCTCACAATAGATAGAAATAGAGTCGACTTTATTGTCCCCGAGGGGAAATGAGTCTTTGGCACAGTGCTACAGTCTGTCGCTTTACATAAAAGAGCATCACAAAAACAACATGAAGAGACATTCTAAAACACAAGAGACGTTTGACATTGACCACATGGCAGATTGCTCGATTGTAGGATGTAGGATCTGCTCTTTTTCTGGACCATTAGCCACTGGCCAGACAAAATAAGCATACCTTTTTAAAAGAAATGACATGTAAATCAGTAATAAGATTAGAGTGGCCTCTCTGAAACTCTGCTCTCTATATCTATTTGCTGTTGGCGTTGGCCTGTCTGGCTCTGTTTTCTTAGCTGGTAGGAAAAGCTCATAAACTAATTTAGCTGCGCTTTGTAGATCTCTAAATAAAGAATAATGCTGAGTAAATGCCAGCTATGATAAATATTTGTTATCTCTGTCTAAAGTCCAAGCATTGTTGCCTCTACGTGGTGATTCAGTGACTCTATTTATGTGGTGAATTGAAATGTATGTATTTGGAATGAATTGCTTTACTCACGTTGTTTAAGATTGTACTTTTTTCTTTGATCACATGCAGCACAGTAGTGCAGATGCAGTCAGTCATCCTTCCCACTGCCATCTGTCTGTCTGGGCATGAATTTCTGTTCTCGTGGATTTAGGCCAATGTAATTAGTCGTTGTCTAACAAGCAAAGATTATTTGGTTTTTGGATCCACTCGATTAAACCGCCACCCCTGCAGCCTTTGGCACTTCCTGTTCTCACCTCACACACTTCTTCTTCTCAGTTACCATGGTGATGGGGATCCCCACAGTGAAGCGAAAGGTGAAGTCTTATCTGTCAGAGACGCTGCGTTCGCTAATCGACAAGCTGTCACCAGAGGAGAAACTTGACTGTGTCATTATAGTCTTCGTTGGGGAGGTGAGATCTCATATTCGTACCGATGCTTCCGCACAGTGAATTAAGAAATGATGGGAAATATGTGTGTGTGTCTAATGAGTCCTCCTTGTTTTCTGTGTTCTGCAGACTGACGTGGACTACGTTAACAGCGTGGTTGCTGGCCTGGAGAAAGAGTGAGTACCCCCAAAGGAAAATCACCAGCACCAAGATGATAAGAATTGAGAATAAAAATAGCAATTCAAATCCTCTCTGAACAGCAATTTATCAAACAACGGTTGAACAAGTAGAACATAAACGGAAATACGTCTTTGACTTCCAGCTGTCAGCTCCCCTCTCATCCACAGCCACTCTGTTTCACACTGTCATGCGTAGTTACTCCCCAAAAGCCCATTCTGAGCCAGGAAAAACCCTGTATGTGTATAGAAATGTGGGCACTGGCCATTTTATTCTTACCTCTGTGCGTGTGTTGAGTGAATCAGAATCATTCTAAATTGACAGGTGCGTGCCTGTTATATGTAAATAAGCTTACTGCCCCCATTTCTTTATATAAGGAAATATGTTTGGCTAGAGGAGAATCCATGGATGTATAATAAAAACTGGATAGAGCATTTGAGGCGGAGCTCCATTCATTCCTATGAAAGCTGCTCAGTGACACATGAAGTCAAAAAATCTTAACTCTAAAAATCTCCAGATGAACGACACTACTTCCCACTACATGGGGCCCATAGAGCAGACGCACTAGAGATAAATTGTGGTTTTAATATGCTTTACATTTAGTTAAAAGGTGCATGGTTATATTTCTTAGACATTTGTGCGCATAGTTTGAGGCCGTTCTAAATTTGTTCGCAGAGTACGAACAAATTCAGATAAGAAAATATCGCTGAAGCCCGGATTTGTGCGTAAAACATTTGTACACACAGTTTAAGCACCAGCGTGTGTGTATGCACTGTTTGTGAATGAGGCCCATTGTGAAAGAGTGAGAGTGAAAGTGAGAAAAGTGTGTCTGTGTGACACTGTCATCATCTTTCTGCAGGTTTTCTACAGAGCTGAGTTCAGGCTTGCTGGAGGTGATCTCACCACCGGCTGCATATTACCCCGAACTCACCAACCTCAAAGAGACTTTCGGAGACTCCAAAGAGAGAGTCAAGTAAGCAACTTACTCGCATGTCTGTGTTATCTGTGCGTTCCCTGCTCCGACATTCAATTAGGAAAAATGTGATAGAAATCATTATGGTAATCGTGGAGAAGCCAGCCCTGAGAGGAAAGAAATGCAGGAGAGCTGTGATGAGGATTGCAGAAAAAAAAAAGTAGAAGGATGAGTCAGGGGGAAAGTGGGAGGGAGCGAGCAAGCGAGAGCTTTTAGGTAGGCTGCCTAGGTACTTAGTATTCCACAGGCATTTCTCAAAGTCAGATCAAGGTCATCAGCAGCAGCACCCTCTATCTCTTTCTCTCTGTAGTGCTCCCTCTTATTATCCGCTGTACTTATCTTCTCTTTATAGACGGCTAACAACTGGCTTCATTAGAAATCTGTTTATGGTGCCAACTACTTACAGTACGTACTCTGATAATAGCCTTCAGGCCCAGAGGATTGTGTGTTATGTTTTGTATGTGGGCGTTTGTGAGCACAGATGCTTCTGATGGCAGTCTGATCAGTTAGTATCTTGTTCAACATGGACCTATGGTATAATACTGTGTGTGTGTGTGCATGCAAGTGAATTGGATAGAAAAAGGCTCAGTACATTCTAGGAATGCCACAGTGAGGACATTTTCCCACCAGTTAATACATTTGTGACAACACTGGTGTTACTGATTACACCGGACATTTTACTAGAAAACAGACTTCACGTTGTGTTAAATTTGGAGTACGAACACAATGAACGGACAAAACGGACGCAGAATACGCGAGGCAGCGTCATGCGTATTTAAAAGCAAGTATATCTCCAGCTTTACTCTACGTGACTTCTGCGACTCTGCTGCGACTCTGCTGCTGCTGTACGGAGCAGACACTTTCAGTTTCGTCCAAATAATGTATTGATAACACACTTCGTATTTTACAAATTATTCTTTTAATGTTTTTTTATTTGATGAACGTGGGCGCTGATATGCGAAAATTAACTAAATGTGTTTTATTTCTATAAAAACAAAATGACGATGGACAAGTAATGTAGTCGGTGTATACCCAGACACTGTGTAACACCGGAAACACTGACTACCTGTTACATTCCCTCACTGCTGAAACTGCAGCCACACTGAATCTCCAGGCTGATGTGCATCCATGCCCTCACATTTGTGAGTGTTAAATGTGTGTGTCGGTGTGTGTGCCACCTTCCACACCTGCCCCCTGGAAGCATCACAAACACCTGCAGCCCGCAGTGAACAGCCAGAGTCAGACTGCAACACGAGCAGATCATTCAGATCAAACAATTAGTGCGACAGCGTTGGTTTATAAATTATTCAAATAGAATCTGTTGTTCAGTGTACCTGGGAATACCTGATTTGCACAATCGAGCTTTGTGCATGTGAAACAATGTGTCTATCCCAGATGGTAACTTTTAAAATACAGTGAGATGATTTCGTGTGTGTGCATAGTTTTATTGTGTGTGTTGATGATTTCTTCTTTTGTTCAGATGGCGAACGAAGCAGAATCTGGACTATTCCTTCCTCATGATGTATGCTGTGAGCAAAGGCGTTTATTATGTCCAGGTATGTCCTTTAAATAGATAAATTAATAAAATAAATAAATGTTCCCATGGCAACTTGTTGGAGTGTGTTTTAAGAAGGGCTCTCTCGACAGTCCCTCATATGTGTCAGCGTGAAAGCCTGTTACTCTGCAAACATTGGTTTGCTTTTAGCTCGGAGCGTGTCATACCAAATTAAAACATGGTGGGTACTTGAAGCAAATGCGTGTTGTTGCAGTCATTCATCAGAGCCAGTGTTGTTTTCATCAGACCGGAGCCAGTTTCACTTATTCTTAGCCTAATCCTCTTAGACTTCTACAGCTCGTATCTGTCCTCTTGGCTAAACTAGGCGTCCAATTTGGGAATGTTGTGACTCTCAGCACATTTGAAGTGCCAGCCATTCACGGTTTAGTTTCACTGTGTTGTTAATCTCCCATCTTTCTGTCTCATGCATGTCGTTCTCTGCTCCCACCTGGAGGGAAGAGGTATTGTCTGTCTGACGTCTACTGCTACTCTCGTTTAGTGTCGCAAATCAGAAGTGTTTCTTAGCTCAGAAGTGTTGTCCTTGAGTGAACGTAGAGGAGTCTCCCTCCCGCATCAATAAAGCCCAACTCTTCAAGTGATTTCTTCCGTCTTACATTTTGTTCTTTCTGTTCCTTCAGCTGGAGGACGACATTGTGGCCAAACCAAACTACTTTGCCACTATGAAGAACTTTGCCCTGCAGCTGTCGTCAGAGGACTGGATGATCCTGGAGTTCTCTCAGCTGGGCTTCATCGGTACGATCCATAAAGGCCAATTTATACTTTCCGTGTACGCGAGGTGCATGTGGCATAAATATCGTCAACGCCCATGACAGCGACCCGACCGCAAACCCCTATGTGGTCTGTGTGTGCATGCATAGCAAGCTCTGTTGTTTCTGTATGCAAAGAGCTCTGCAGACTCATAGAACCGGGGTTACATCCAGTAACTACTCTGTATGCACCGCAAGCTGGTTTGCCAAGAAGAAGAAGAAAATAACACGATCATAACAAAATGCACGCTTGTTTTGAAGAATGGTTGTTTGAGGAGATCTGCCGTTACTCACATTTGTATAATTTGTCTTTAAATGGAATATAAAGACCACCAACCCCCACTAACTAGAATAGTGTGGGAGTGTTGATCGATGTGGACTCTGATAAGTATGACTAGAACCGCGTGCACGTCCGAGTGATCTGTAGACTGATGTGGACCACCAATCTGTCTAGTATGTCGGGGGCTTTAAGCACACCATCAATACTCGCCATCCACGTGGGTCTGTCGTGGTTCCCACGGCTCCTTGAAATCCTTGAAAGTTTGTGAATTTGAGGGGGGAAAATCAAGGCCTTGGAAGTTTTTTGAAAATAGACATAAATAGACATGGGTCATTGAAGGTGCTTGAATTTATATATTTTGTGCAAGAAGAGAAATTAAAGTTATTTTGGTATTTTCTTTTTTTTACTTAACGTTAGTAAAAAGGCTCCACTGTCTGCATGTGTCTCCTGCAGCAGCCTGGTCTCTAAACATTACGTTCCCATACAACAAAACTGCATTCTCAATTATGTTTCTAAGAGAAATGTATTTTCTCCCGGATTACATTTGTTTTTGACGTATTACAAAAACGTTTAAGTCAACGTTGTTATCTAACAAACGTAGTAATTATTTTTTGGACTACAAATGTACTTATTTGAACCCAAACCATGATCTTTTCCTAAACCTAATCAAGCAGATTTGTTGAGAAAAAAAAACACCTTTTGTAACAGTAATGAACCTTGATCCGTGTCTCAAACTATGCCTTGCTGGGTCCTTGAATTTGAGGGAATAGGGCCTGGAAAGTCCTTGAAAATTCCTTGAATTTGGTGTGGGAACCATGGTCCGTCAACGAAGCAAGATCTGCAGATCCAAACAATGGCATTCCTGGCTAAATGGTCTCTCAAAAGTGATTATTAACTAATTTTCCTAACTCTTGGCAAAGCATCCACATGCTGTAAGACTTGTCTGATTTATGATAAACAGTCAAATGCACCGTGGATGAATCTGCAGCAGCCAGTTAAGAAAAGATGGAAATTATATTGATTGGTGTAGAAATTGGGTCATTGAGAAGTACTATGATTTGGCAGGGAAAGCAAATCCAAATTAATCACATCACTACAATATGTACACGAGGAATGGGATGGGTGTATTTTTAGTCCAAGTGAAACTGTTACAATTGTTTTTCTTGTATAATGTATAACGTTACAATGTTCATATTAAACGTGGCCAAAGTGTCAAATAATAAGGTAAATGTTATGTAAAAGTAAAAATCCCTGTGAGCAAAAACCTCAGGCTTCATACCGTTGTGAATATTAGGTTTCCAACTGTTTTTTTCTACTTTGGCTACAAGCTGACGTCAGCTTGTGACAGATTTCTTCATATGGTCATCATTTTTCACAGTAGAAAGTGCTGCCGTAGTGACCCAGAAACGCTGACCAATCAGGAGGAGGGCTTAAAGAGACAGGTGCTACAACAGAGCATTTCAGACAGAGGGTGAATACAGGTGTTCCAGCACAAACAGTATAAGAAAAATAATGTGTTTTTTGAACATTAAAGCAAATATGAACCTGAAAATGAGCATAATAGGTCCCCTGAAACAATGGAGTTTAAAATGACAACACTTCTCTTCAGACGAGGCAATTTCCTGTGAGCTGATAGTGATCCAAACTAATGCTTGGATTAAGAGTCTTAAACCACTATATCCTACCCACCCTTAAGCCCCGAGAAAATAGCCTGGCTGCTGACAAGCAGTAATGGAAGCCAACTCTTGGCTTTGTCCCTGGCCATGAACAGCGCAATGGGCTGCCGACAGGTTTCTCATCAACACAAGCTGCGCTGTCGCAATGACAGGAAGCGTTTGTCTCAATCAGCAGGTTTGCTTGGATGAATTCTGGGAGTTGAGCCTCGCGCGCATAGCATTCTTAGTTCCCACACCTCCCTCCCCCCCTACTCAGTGACCCCCCGTGCCAGGAACAAAACCCTGGGAATGTGAGCTATGCAGCGCTGCAGCTCGGAGACACCTGTCCAGACAACCAACACAGGGCAAAGCCTCCTACGCCAGGCCTCGTCTGAGCCGCCACATCCGACCCCACTCTGACCTCGGCTGCCTATGCTTCACTCCAGCACGGTGGGCACGAAAGTCAAGAAACAAACATCTGTTTTCATGTCACAGGCCAGCCAAGACTATTTCCAGGTGGCAAACCTTTGCAGTTCTTTTGAACACTTTTCCTTTGTATGATGCCTTCAATCACTTCATTAAAGAGTCTGCCTGTGAGCCATTTACCGAGTGAAGCTAGGGCATAATGAAGCACACACTTGTCATGATGCTAAGCTGTTGACCTCATAAACAATACAAGTAATGAACTGGACTGAAATACGTATAATCAAATCTCCTGGGAGAGTCCCGCTGCCCAGCTGGAATACATAGTAAAGGCTTCCCACCTTTTTTAAGGCGTGATTTAAAAGAAGAACTAGGCTACTCCCAGTGAGAGCATGAGGAGCTGGCCACAACTGCAGACAAGCCATTGAGGCTTCAACGTTCACACAGAGAAATGCCGGCTCTCCAGAGAGTCCGCTCAGTGGCATTTAAATACAAGCGACGGACGGAAGGTCATTGACTCATTTTCTCACAGTCAGAGAGAGCACCATAAGAGTGATGAGGAGACCATCAAGAAACAATGTAATGAATGATGGGACATGATGCACAGACAATTAGTATGTTTACATGCACACTAACATTCCACTATTATTCTGAATATGACAACATTACAAATTCAATACAGGTTATGTAAACAGCATATTCTGATATTCCGAAAAAGGAATATAGCATTTTCTGATTAAGACAGGTGGGATATGCCGGTCTTCTTCTGGTTTTAGAAGCATTCTTTGAACATGTAAGCAGTGCATTGAGAATATATGTCTCAATTGGGGTTTTTACTGCAGTTTACGGCCAGTCTTGCCTGTTTACTGTCAGCTCTGTGCGTTGCTATGGTTACTGTACACAAACGCAGGGAGAGAGAGCGCACGGTCCCGGGAAGCAGCAAGTTGCGGGCGAGGGTGCTGTCACGGCGGGAGCCGTGAGCCATCTTCACATGAAACATTATGAAAAGTGTATATGAGCAAACATCACAACGCCGACCTTTTCAAGAAAGTGTTCATACGGTCCGACAATACCTCCACCGGTGGAAAACTTTGAAAAAAATCCTATTTTGCACGGCTGTATGTAAACGGGAATATTAGTGGAATATTCATTTTCATTAGCCATGTAAACAGTTTAGTAGGAATATTATCTTTTTCGGAATAAGGGCAAAAACCTGAATATTTTGTGTGTGTCATTGTACCTGGCAAGCAAGGAGAGTTGATGGGGGATTAATCAAATTTTATGATTATTATGATCTTGGCTTCCAACAATTATGAAAACTAGATATAAAACAATTATTGTGCCGCATTCTGTTCCACAATGATGCTCTCGCTTTGTCTTGTCATATAAATGCAGCGCACCCCCTTTCCTTTACAGCGGTGCTCAGCGGAGTTACTGACTGGATAATCTCTAGAAAGAGATTCTGCATACGAATACTGAATCTACAGAATGGGACAAGATTTGGTATAGTCTGGTTTACCGGATGAACAGTGCCTGGATAAAGCCTTACTTCCTGTGTGCACAGGAAGTTTTGAAGAAGATTTGGATCGTGCAATAAAGCAGGCCTGCTCTGCTTTTTCTGTGAATGACTGTAAAGATCTACAAAGAATATGTTTACATGGCTCGCCTCCTACACGTGTAAATATTCTCTCCGACACTATTTTGCAGAAGCACCGTCGCTGTATCCGGGGCGAAGCACCGCCCAAGATGATTGTGATTTGTTTAAAGAAATGCAAACAAGCCAGAGAGGTTTTTTTTTCCCTATCCAAGAGTGAGACCTGCCTTTAGCTCTGACACAGTGCTGTGGAGATCGGTCTGGCTACATTTGAGCAAGCATTGGTTGCATGCAGGTAAACAGTCCGTGTCGAGACCAAAAGAACACACTGGCCTTAAAGCAATCTCAGAAACCCTTCGGCTATCATCTGAGAATGATTTCGCTGATGATTTATTGTTATTTATCTGCATTCATATGCAGATATCTGTTTACAGAGACGTCGTCTCTCAACTGCTCATCGCACTGTAAACAATGACCAGCGCACGGAAGAGGAAGTCTTGGCCCAGATATCCGTTAGCTACACCGGAAAGCCCGAAATATTGCATGTTGCCCCCAAGGGCTAAATAGTCATCAGATGGATTCCTATATTGACCAAAATAATCATAATTATGATTTTTGTCATAATTATGCCCTACAAGCAAGCAGTGAGGTTTCAAATTAATACAGCTATCTGCAGTATTAGACACAGATCTAAATGCAAAGTTTTGAAAGCAATGTGCCGAGTAACAATGAATGCAGCTCTGCAGTTTCTTGGTTCACTCATCATTCATTTTAGCTGTAAAGATGCTCCTCTAACCTTAAAGTGGTTTAACATCTGAATTTACTTTTTTTTCCCAGTGCCTAAACACCAAGTACTGCACTTTTTGCTGAACGATCACCATGTGTGCATTCAAGAAGTATGCAGACTCCGTCGAGGGGAACAAATGACTCAGTGCTAAAATAATGGCATTTTCCATTTTCAACTACTGACATCTAGGGTCTCTCTGATTTTTTACCACACCAAGAAACAGATAATATCATGGCTTGTGAATGTGTCATTCATTATGCATTTTCATGTTAAAGTAAATACACATCATCATATCACAGCCTACCCTCAAACAATGGTGGTTATGAAAGAATGGTGTAAGACAAAAACACATGCTGTCCCCTATCATTATAATATACAAATCTAAGTATGCAAAACAAATGGCTGAGTTGGGATATGATGGAAGCTGGCCAAGTGCTGAGTCTCCCAGTGTTGCTGCCAGCTCAGAGGCTTGGTGCCGTCAGCCAGTGACAAGCTCCGTGTCAGGGCACAAGGGCTCTGTGCAGGCCTACTTCCTGGAGAGGAGGAACTCCTTTAGGGTGTGGGAGTGTTTTGTGGAAGTTGAGGGTTATGTTTTATTATACATCCATGGTTATGACACCGCGATTTATGTATACATGTTACCATATCTAGATTATTGTTTCCTTTTATTTTCTAGGCTAAGCTGTGTGGTAATAAGAGGTTCTACTGTAGCTTTTGTACTATTACTATAACAGCTTATCATTGTAATTCCGCAACATAATAACGTCACAAGCACCGTGCACTTCCCCACGGAAACACTGTACAAGATTCAACTGAATCAAACCACTAAAAAAAAAAGTCGTGTTAGTGGAAAATTGCATATTTAGATGTGCATAAACAAAAGTTTTTTTTTTCTGTTTTAACGTGTATACCAATGGCTAGGCTCCCAAATGATTAGTTAAATAGCATGCACACACATGCTCCACACAATCCATAATATTCCATGTTATTAGGTGAGTGCTTGCGTTATAGCTACATCCCCTGCAAATCCCCGTGAAGCCATAACGATATTTTCGACTATTTATTACGAAAATCCCCATGCATTTTTGTTTTCATTCGCTTGACAATTGTGAAGAGAAGTTTTTCGCTAGATACAATATGTTGGTAACGTTACTCACTTTGCATCGGAGGTCGGAGTTGGATGGTTTCTTGCCGGGGATCACAATGTACTCCAATGGTTCCTTCGAAACCAAAACTTTGCAGTTGTTTTATTCTCCACTTTAGAAACCGCGATTTGTTCCTTTAAACCTCCTCAACTCATGCCCGCTTTCTGTTGCTATCTGCTGAACACAACACAACCTTTCAAAATGTTACGCCTCGTCCGTGCCACTCTCCAAGACAGATAAAGTGCTCTGTCAAGGCGCTGATTTGGAAACGGTTTATTTATTTAGACACAACGTTAGCGAGCGGGTATGTGACAAGACAAAACTGTTCTGAGGTCTGTGCCGTACAGGGCTCTTAGCACAGAGACCGCCCTATCTGTTCGTTCATTGGTCAGTATTCTATGGAGGCGGGCTCAATGATTCAGTTCTGCATTTTTATTGGCTTGTGGTGTTGTCGATCATCAGCGTCGTAAATTCGCTTCTCCGCCCACAGGAGAAAACAAAACATTCGCATTTGGACAGCATAATTCTTTGAGAAATAGTGTTCATAGACATAAATAAATATTAATAAGAAGCTGCAATTTACAAAACAAAAAGGGTGACGATTGTGAATTGCTATTTTATTCTAAAATATTGCCATTTTCCTTCAATTAAATCATTACAAATAAGGTCAAAATGTGTCAAATTAATATGATTTATTAATTTCATAGTAGGGCCAGACAGCCCCTAATTTCAAACAGAACTTGCACACACAGTATGTTGAAGTACCAATTCCACTTGTAAAATCACAGACATCTACAAGTAGTTTGTGTGTGTGTGTGTGTGTGTGTGTGTGTGCGTGTGTGTGTGTGTGTGTGTGTATATATATATATATATATATATATATATATATATATACATATATATAT
>JAOVVB010046951.1:0-14869 GCA_028570985.1 Heterobranchus longifilis
CCTTTCAGATTTTGGAAGCGTGTGTGTGTGTGTGTGTGTGTGGGTGTGGGTGTGTGTGTGCGTGCGTGCGTGCTTGCAAATATGAACAAACACACCTGCACAACTAGAGATAAAATTCTGATGTGGT
Organism: Heterobranchus longifilis; assembly: GCA_028570985.1. NCBI lineage: Eukaryota > Metazoa > Chordata > Actinopteri > Siluriformes > Clariidae > Heterobranchus > Heterobranchus longifilis. The sequence goes on from JAOVVB010046951.1 coordinate 128, forward strand.
ATGGCTTACATAAACCTCTCTCCCTCAGAATCCTCCTTAGCAACAGACAACATATTTCTTAAGGTTACATTTTAAAAATCATACAGTCTGTACAGTATACAGTACAGCAGACCCGTATTATTACATTCAATTTAAAGGTATAATATGTAACTTTTCTGCATTATAATGTATAAAAACACTTCGACCTGTGTTATATATTTTGTTACATTGTGTACTTACAATCGCCAAAATTCTCCCAACAATGAAACCCAGAGAAATTTGTCATTTTATTCAAGTTAACAAATTCCCTTTGTGCATTCGTCAGCATCAGTGGTCGTCTGCCAGAAGCTGACATTTTTAAGCCACATTTTTACGATACACCTTTTAGATCTTGGTCGTTTTTAACTATATATTTTATCCAGATGACGGATTTTAGTCATCAGACATCTGGATCTTAAATTAGCAGAGAAACAATCATTGGAGAAACACTGATTTTTAAAGTGAAACTGCTTTGTTTTTTTTATCAGTTTTAATCAGGTGGTCCGTTTATTTTGGAGAGGAGGAGACCTCTGCTGATAATTCAGCTCCTGGTAAAAACCTCCTGAACGTTGAACACTGAAGAATCCTAACGAGGAGAAACTGACTGCAGTGATGGTGACGATAACAACTCCCCTCATGCCACAGTACTTCACAACATCACTAAACTCCATCTTTTATTATTGTTTTGATTGAGAGACTCCTAGCAGCAGAAAATTACATATTGTGCGTTTAATTCCCCTAAAATAGACTGTGAGTTCTGGGTGACTGAAAGAATGAGATAAAAGCTTCTCTAATTAGTTGTGTTCAATAGTTTCAGACTGTTTCACACTTAATGGGCCAACGTTGTGTCACCCAGCCCTCACACCTCTTACTGTAGAGCCCAAATACAGAACTTCATTTTCTTTTCTTTTTTTCAACTTTATCTTTATATACCTTGTTCATTACCAAAAACAAGCACAGAGCATGAAAGTGCGCAGACAGTAAAAAGGCATTGTTAATACTATACTGCATTTCCATTGACCCTCACAGACCCTCTGCCGGTTTCAGGCTGAATTTTGGGAGAGTGTGTCTAAAATGATGCACAAGAATATTTCCATTTGATGGAATGGTGTAGCCATAAAACAAGAAGTATTTATTTTAATATCTCACTCAGTGTTAACATCACATAGTCATAACATCAATGAAGAGCTAGAACAAGTTGATACACAAGAAATATGAGATACTGTCAGACAGTGTTTTTTTTTTTCTTGAACTTCAAAGTAATTAAGGTTTAATATGAGTTTATGTTGTTAAAAATACGTGAATAATAACAATTGACAACTAGACAGGTGTAAAACACTACTGAAGTTCCAGCAACTGTGTACAACCACGTACAAACCATGGCATAAACAAAGAAACGGCTGGCACCTGCAATGATACATGGCTGGGGCTATTTGTTATCTTTGGCAAAATTTGCAAGACACACCCAAAGAGGAGTACCATTTGCATTTCCTCTTTTTTAGCTCATGTGAAGCCTGTGTGGTCATCACTCGGTCTCTCTCATAGAGCGGTTGCACACAGAGACAGAGTAGAGAGACACAGACACAGGCAGAGCTACAGAACCGTAAACACAAAAGGAAAACTAGTCAAGACAAAGCGAAAAAAGAGGGAGACAAAGGAAAATTAGTCAAGACGCAGCAAAAAAAAAAAAGAGAGAGAGAGGAAAACTCGTCGAGACAGAGACCAGCAAATAACGTACTTATATCAAGGTTGGACATGGCCAGGTTGGATGTCATCGAGACGTTTCATGGTATTTTGTTTCCTGGACACCTGCACACCCAGGATTCTTTACAACTTGCTCTCGAATTTCCGTTTCATGACACGGATATCGTCATTGTGTCCTATCCAAAGTCAGGTAAGAAGAGACGAGCAACTGTTCAGGATACGTGGCACCTGCAGTGTCTTAATGCAATCAACCACAGGATGTTGACAGCACTCATTACAGACACAGTGTCGAAATCCATTTAAGTATGTAATACTATGACAACACCGTTTTTTTTAAAGTGTCTTTACACTGTTTTTATAAATGGTTTAAATGAAAGTCAGATCACAGATGCTGCTCTTTTTTTCACTCAACAGGCACCACATGGATGCAGGAAATTGTGAGTCTCATATCCAGCAGAGGGGACCCACACGTGTCCCAAACTGTCCCGAACTGGGCTCGGGCTCCCTGGCTGGAGCACCATTATTTTGCTGCGGTACTGGAGGCCTCACCGACCACACCTCGAGTCATCACCACACACCTGCCTCATCACCTGCTGGGCGCCGCCCTCCAGGGCTCCAAAGCAAAGGTCAAAATTACATGTTTATTGGACCGTTTGGACCACAGAGTATAGAGATAGGCCAATAAATCGGCCACGCCAGTATATATTTATTGCCGAGTTATCGGTGTCAGTGTATCTGTCGGCTGATAAGTATCAAGAAATTGTAGTACAGAAATGCCAAAGGTTTGAGGTAATTTAGTAACAGTGTCATTATAGTTTCGAGAGAGCACAGACATGTTGATTTTTCAAATAGAAAATGTTTTGTATAACATTACAAGGCTTAGGTGCAGCACCCAAGCCATTTTGGGCAGCACCTAAGTCGAATGAATTTAAAAAGAAAAAAAATTCTTTACCCTTTTTGGGTGTTGTTTATTATCTGCTGTTGCTTTGTACAATTCTTGTCACAGATACAGTAATAATAATGGTCCAAAATTATGTGAAATTGCATAATTTTAATTGGAAAATGTTAAATGTTCTTGGGGGAGCGCACACACACACACACAAACAGACAGACAGACAGACAGACAGACAGACAGACAGACAGACAGACAGACAGACACACACACACACCAAATAAGCGCACCTAAGACACTAGGGAAAACACTATCTTGGTAAAATTATTTTAAAAAAAAATCTGTATCAAGATTGACTGTTTATGTTATATGTTATGTGTTTAAAATAAAAAAAGATCTTTATCAGATATTTTGGTGAAACTATACTAAGTCCCGTACACATGCTGACACTATGACATCATCTCACAGGTCATCTACGTGAGCAGAAACCCTAAAGATGCGGTGGTGTCCTTTTATCATTTCCACAAAATGGCCAACTTCCTCCCCGAGGCTGGCTCATTTCCAGAGTTTTTAAAGCGATTCCTGGAGGGCACACGTGAGTTGATGTCAGAACAAAAAGGTTTTCATTGTTTTGTGAGGCTGCGCTCGCTTCAGCTCTGCAGCCAAAAGTGCAATTTGTTGTATTTTTATTTGTTTCAGTGCACTACGGCTCCTGGTTTGACCACATTAAAGGCTGGACCAGTCAGATAGCAACTATGAACAATCTGCTTCACATCACCTATGAAGAGATGACGCTGGTAAAGGAGAATTGATTTATTATTCTAATCATATTAAATGTCCATAAACGCATATTTTTAAATAGACAACTAAGTGTACAATTTCCTGTGAGATACTTCTTGTTCCTCTACCACAAGAGCTGGGGCAGGTCTAGAAGTGGAAGTTCATGATGTGAAAATGTTGTGTGCTCTGTCACTTCTTCAAACTAACGCTTTGGCTACATTGACCATGACCACGTCACGTATGCAACACCGTAAGTGGAGCAGATGTGCTACTGGCTACACCTGCAGCGCGCACGCTGCGTATTCTGTGAGTCACAGGTAAAACACGATGTGAGCTTTTGTTTTGGGATTGTGTGGCACAGCACTGTGTAACTTTTCACCGAGTTTGTGTAGTATGGGTAAGTTAAATAGATCAAAAAAACAAAAATTGCCAGTACGCTCATTGGTAGTCACTAAATCATTTCATGTATATCGGTAGTTTAACTTAAAAGAAACCCATTTCCTGCACGTAAAAAATATAAATAGAAGACTGGTCTATTTGTGTACATGTGGAGCGGATCTCACATCCGTGCTGCTCTCACTGTCAATGTAGTTTCAGTCATAATAACGGAAGCGTAGTGTTGCAGCATACGCACCGCGAATGGTTTCGTGGTTAATGTAGCCTCCCTGTAAGCTTGCCTTCAAAACATGACTTCAAACTTCAAATCGTACATCAGAGGTTATAATTATTTATTTAGCATTTTAAGGAAGCCATTGCACACTGCAATGCAACATTTTTTTGCAAAAGTTGAAGTTCTTTTGAATGATTTTAATGATATTATTGTCCTCTTCCTGCGGTCAGGACCTGCATGGTGCCATAAAGAGGGTGAGCTCTCACATACAGAGTCCGCTGCTGGAGGACGAAGTCAACAACTGTGTGAAACACTGCAGCTTCAGCAGCATGAAAAACAACAAGATGGCCAACTACACCCTGGTCACTGAGGACATAATGGACCACAACAAGGGCTCCTTCATGAGAAAAGGTGGGGCTCAGTTCTATTATGTGCTGATAAATCAAACTTTGTTGATTGATTTGTACTATGTCTTACAATACGTGATCCAAAAAAAAAAATAGCGGTCACCAAAATTGTAACCTATCAATCCAAAAAATTGAGAGGTCTGAATCTGAGGGGTCACAAGATAATTAAAGTGATTAAAAATATATATATATTCTGTTACACAAATGTTCCTTTTTCTTGTGAAATGCTGGATTATTTAATCTCTTCAGCCTCTAAGAATCCTTCAAATTAAACTACAAGAGTTAGAAGAGAAGGGGTGTGAATTGGCATATTTCATGTCAAATGTCAATTTCTTTTGAAAAAATATCTATTTGCGATTATTTTTGACTGATATTGCAATTGCAATATGATTTGCGATATTAGAAAGAATAATAATTTTTACATCCCTATTCTCATTTTCATTGAAAAACATACTAAAATGATTATGGTGTGATTTTGTTTTCTTTTTTTTTTGCAAGGATTTGTAGCAAACAAATACTTTTTTCTTCAGTTTTAGATTTGTAGACAGGACATCTCTGCATCTTAAAATGGTATTTTTACACACATTTTGCATTTAATAAATATTGCGCCTCCTGCTATTTGAAAATTGCCGTACAACAGGCCTATATTTAAAATCGCCATCAGTTGAGAAGAACAAAAATGCTTTTTTTGGGCTTAATCATGTACATTTACCTGTAGTTTATATGGTTGAAAATCAGGTATTTGGCCTTTAATAATTCAATCTCATCCCTCTCTGTTACAATTCAGGTAAGATTGGAGACTGGAAAAACATGTTCACAGAGGAGCAGAATCAATATTTCAAAAGCGTCTTCGAGTCCAAGATGGATGACTGCACTTTAGAGTTTGTGTGGGAGGAGCAACATAAAGAGGAGACACACGCTAATGAACAAATGCCACAGAAGAACACAGAACCATGAAAAAAAAAAAAGAAGCTAAACTGGGATAGAAATCATGTTACATCCTGTGAGGTGGATCACAAGTGGATGTGGTTAATGATTAAAGGTGACATGCAATGTTCTGTACCTTTTGATGCTTCTTATGTATATTGCAGTGTTGCATTCATGAATGTGTCTGTGCATGATGTGACACTTGTGCTGATGTATTCAGTCTTTTGATTGTTATTATTATTATTATTATCTATGAATAAATCTCAGATCAACTGAATCCTCTTACGGTTGACCATAACCATGGTCCACATTATTTGTTTTTTGGTCGAGAACAAGTGGCACTTAAGGTTGCTAATGTACAATACAAGCAAATAAATTGACGGTTATGTAAGCAGCACAACAATGGGCAGAGGGGGAAGGTCAGGTCAAAGGTTTTAATATAAAGCTCCTCGTCCAGAGGGCTGAGCCGCTCTTGTGTGTCCCGTCACTTCACACACCCAAAGAAAGGTGTTGTTCCCCCTGTGCGTGCGTGCGTGCGTGCGTGCGTGCGTGCGTGCGTGCGTGCGTGCGTGCGTGCGTGCATATAAGAGCGAACATATGGTGCAGAGTGTGCAGGACACACTGTGCTCTGTGACTGCATGGATGAACTCTGATAACTGGTGGAAAGGCATCAGTCTGGTAAAGGTTGATATTAATCCACAGAGGCTCAGAGCTGACATCTGATTATGATATAACAACAATATTTACTGTACATCTAAGAGTGGTATCATCTCATCTAACTCTCAGCAAGGACGCAAATACGTGTATTTCCAAAAATGTCTAACTATTCCTTTAAGACTAAGTACCCTGTACAAGTAGTTACAAACTGAATGGTTTGGAGTAGAAGCACACTATTGTCAATATAAAGTTTATAGCAAAACAAAAACGGCATATTGTTAATGTTGAGAACACAGTACCCACAAACGTAATACATTTTAGGAATAATAAATTCAGTTTTTGAAGAATTATTGAATAACACATTCTCAGAAAGAGGACTTGATAAAAAGTGGCCTTTAAAAATTTTTGAGCCCAGACAATGACGTTTAGTCTCAAGTCTTGAGACTTTTAAATACGATCAAAGTGAGTTTCAGTTGTGTAAACAAGATGTGACAAATATCTGTAGAGGTTTTAAAGAAATGTTTCCTTTTCAAGAAGTGGGATACTGAACTGCTTTGGGTACTTGGCGATAGAAAAACTCACAGACAACTACAAATACTAAGATTCAGACCAGTGGGTTCCTATTGTGCAACACAATGCCAGATGACAGAGAAATAAACCACATAAAACCACAAGAGCTTTTGACCTCCTGGTGGTGCAAAACATCCTTTTATCCTGTTGCACAAATACAGATGTAGTGTTATTTTGAATATATATCCTCTGCATATCATCTGCTGGAATTTATTTTTCTTAAAAAAGAAAAGAAGAGTCTGTGCACCATTTTTCCACACAGTATGTTGCGTTGTGTTTATGCCTGTTGCAGAATTCAATACATTTGATGTAGGAAAGAAAATTACTCATTGTCTGGTTTAAAAGTGTCCATCTATATTTGTCAACATCAAGCGAAAGAGGAAATGAAATAGACCAAGTCCTCCCACTGTGACCGAGACAGTGTAATTTCGTTGACCTTTGACAACAGGTTAACTGAGTCGTATTAAACCAAATAAAAGAAGAAACTACCCTAACACTGTTTGAAGTGTGTGACCTTATCAGTACGACAATAAAACTTCAACTTTGAGGTCGAGTTGACAGTTTGGTTGTTAAAATCGAGGGGTAGTTGTAATATTAGCAATAAACATTTAGTTGCCTAAATGGCAACATGTTTTGTCTTCTGGTAGAATATGATAGAAAACATATTGTTCCTGTGTAAGAATATTAATAGATGATAGTTTTAACACAACTCATAAAATATGGATGCTTTCAGGACCCCTTGATATTACGTTATGCGTCAAACTATGATGCTACACTACGGTCGCAGTTTTGTGAAATAAAAAAAAATAAAAAAAGGAAGTTTAGGCAAAAAACTAGGTGGTAGGTTTAGGAAAAACATTGTGGTTTGGGTTAAAATAAGGACGTTTGAATTAACCTATGTGCAAAGTTATGTAATCAATAGAATAAATCAATAAATAGCCAAAATTAATTTCACACAGGACACACCAGTCTCCTGGGTCACAGTCCTGTGTTTGTTGTTTTGTTGTTCTTGGTCTTTATACTATGTCTTCCGGAGTAGTTGCTCTAAGTGTGTAACATTGACACGGATGGGTCTACAGTTGAAAGCCTGGTGTGAATACAAGGCATAAAATGACACAAAATACCAGAAAAGCTTGTCATACCACGTGAAATTGGCGTGTTATTCATGCCATTTCGTGAGACCAGGCGGGACTGATAAGTAAGAAAAACTACTTAATCCAACATGCTTTTCTTTGTGAAGTGGTGAAGGTTGTTTTAAAGATGCTTGAATTACATCCAAACTTCAGACTTTCGCAGCAGCTATAGTCTGGCGTATTTGTTTGCTTTCACTGCCACATAAGTGTGCTGCTGACATTTACCAATCTTACCTGGAATTTTGCGGATGTGTGTACTTCATGTTTGTGTGCAAGGATCTAATGAGACAGCGTCATGTATTTGTGTATTGACTTGTGTGTGTCGTGTGTGTGCACATTTGATGTCAGCCGGCCTAATTTGAAAGAAACGGCATTCAAACTCAAGCTTTTGAAACCTTGAAGAACACTGTCTTTTCAAAACATGGTGTGAAAGCCTATTTCATAAAAGAGTCTGTTTATGTCTGTAAATTTGATTCAGCTGCTCATAAATCCCACTGGAGGTAAAGAAAACTGAAGACTCTCTGCCTCTTTATATAAAAGTGGTTTGTCTGTTTCTGTTCTTTCACCTTCTGTCACTGATCTGTTTGATTTGTGTTAAATAGACAAACAGACCCCAGTCAGTACAGGTCAGAAACAACTCACACCATCTCACTGAGCACCGCACAGAAAACACCAGTAGGCTTAGAAAATAACATCTCTATGTCTCAGCCCTTTCGGGATTGTAGTAGCTGGCGCAGACTACAGTCCTTGCCTGCCCATTGTGAAATCTATCCAAAAAACTCCCTCCCCCTAATCAGCAAAACAAAGCTCTTCAATAAAATGTCATACAGAAATGAGAACAATTGACCAAAGACGGACATCTGTTATTCAATTGTTTTATTGAAAAGTTGATTAAACATGTTTATTTGTAGCGCAGAGCTTTCAAAAATTCGAAATTTCTGTGCGACACTTTATTGAAGAGCTTTGTTTTGCTGATTAGTGGGAGAGAGTTTTTTAGATTTGTATTTCCATGATTTTTCCGAGTCTGGACGCTCTTTATACGTCATCGTCACCTTCCGCCGTTGCTCCAGCCACAATAATCATCAATATAATAGACTGCCAGCCCATTCAATACGCTGATAACCACCTTCTGGACCTTCTAGCAGGGCCAGCATGCCCCTACTGACAAATGATGTATTAGGATGACAAGCACTGACATCAGTGCAATCAATCATGTGACAACATCAGAATCGCCTGCCCACGACTGCTGTGCTAAGTTCAGCACAATCCTCATCATAAAGTATGCTGACGACACAACAGTAGTTGACAAGGCTTACAGGGAGGAGGTGGAACAAATAGTGGACTGGTGCAACACCAGCTATCTGTCCCTGAATGTCAACAAAATGAAATAAATCATTGCTGATTTCAGAAACTGTCCAGATCACACTCCACTCTACATCAACGGACCAGTCAGTCAAGAGCACTAGGTTCCTGGGGGTGCACATCACAGACAACCTGACCTGGACCCAAAACTCCTCATCCCTAGCCAAGAGAGCCCAGCAGTGGCTGCACTTGATGCAACGGCTGAGAAAAGCACACCTCCTACCTCCCATCCTCACCACATTTTACAGAGGCACCATAGAGAGTGTACTGACCAGCTGCATCTCTATCTGGTATGGAAACTGCAATGCCTCCAACCAGAAGAGCCTGCACAGAGTGGTGAGGACAGCAGAGAAAATCCTCGGGACTTCACTCCCATCCTGGACACAGCAAATGCTCGCTGCCTGGCCAAGGCCACAAACATTGTAGGGGATCCCACCCCTATCATGGAGTGTTTGCACTTCTGCCCTCCAGCAAAAGGTACCAGAGCAGAACCACCAAGTTCTGTAATAGCTTATTCACCCCGCAATCAGACTCCTTGTTTTTTCTTTACATTCATGAGCTGGATGCAACATAATTTCGTTCTGCTGTGCACCTGCCCTGTGATTAGTATGAATGACAAGTTAATCTTGAATCTTGAAATCTTGAAACGTGTACCGAGAAATCGAGTTGTCAAGGGCTCCAATGTGCTGAGCTACTAATAAAGTCCATGCATGGTCACATACATACATGCACGCACGCGCACACACACGATTGTAGCTCTCTGCTGCTCTTTGCTGTGCACACACACATTTCAGCCATGTGAGAAGCCACTTCACACTTCTCTATATATCAGGCTTCAGACTGCTGAGGGGAAGGAGGTTAAAGGGTAAAGCTGGTGTCAGTGTTTGCCTCGGTTCACGAGGGTTCAAAACCACGACTCTGTTCAAATTTGGGAATCTTTGATTTTAAAGGATTATTATTATTATTATTATTGCTAACTTGTTTTGGGCGGGGAAGACATTTTGAGCTGTCAAAAGACTGTTAACTGCTATTACACCCAACGCAGTTTTAATTTTCATGCCCAGTGTCCACATTGTGTAAGTAGTAAACCTGCGCTCATCTGTGCACCCATGGGTGCATTGGTCTTAAAATGAGGTGTGGTCAGACGCAATGTTGGCGCAGTACACATGTATAACATTTCCTCTTAAATTATTGGTTTGATTGGCTCCAAACGTGGGAGAAACTACCAGCAAACTAGGCTTTTTAGAACTTGAGATGTTAAGAAATCATAGCTCAACTACTAATCAACACTCTACTTTTGCTTCAGCATCATCTCATATTAATTGTTTGTAGTTTTCTGTTTAATAGCTACAGTATATCACATAGTTGTTGATTGTTAATGACATGCATGAGAAAATACCTGGAGGTTTGATTATGTGTAGGTATGTATAGGTATAGATAATGTAAAGGAATGACATGATATGACTCCTCTGGCCACCAGGTGGCCTTGTTTATCCAGCACGCATCTCTCTGGCAGGGTGAAGGCATTTAGGAAAGAGTCGCTGTGTTACATTTTTCAAGGTTTTGAGACTTGTCTGGATGCATCAACCTTTATATAGGCTTAAGTGGGTGGGTGCTCCAGTTTTACACATAAAAGGTCAGAGTACTCATCATGGGGAGTACTCAGGTACTGTGAAAAGAAGATGTGTGGCTCTGTAGGATGCTTTGCTTAAGTCCTGTTTCTCAAGTGATATAATTTCATAGTTTTGGGGCGTGAAATTAATTCAACCAATCAGAGTGTCATCTCCCATCCCATTTAAAAGCCAGGTGCACCCACATCTGTAGCGCATTGCTATTTAAACTGCAGATTTGGGAAGTTGGAGAAGGAGCAGTTTTCTGCTGAGGAAAAGGATCTGCTTGTGCGCCAACCGGCGACTCTCCACCGTCTCCCTGTCCCATCAACAAGTCCATCTGACTGCATATGAGACAATGCACCAATAACTTATTTAACTTTTAACTGAGGAGGAGGATGAACGCTGCTGCACATCTGTGTCACAAGCATGATGCACAGATCGGCTCTAAAGCCATCCAAGTCTCTGCTTTTACGCTTAGCCTAAATCATCCTCCCACCCGTATAAATTATTTTCACTCCCCCCATATATCAGTGTACCTGTACGCTATTGCTTTTTAAAATTATGTATTGTATTGATTTATTTTCTTTAGCGATTTACTTTCATGATTAGAGAGGCTGCTTTCAATAATTGTAAATATCTCCATGTGTGCAGTTATTGCACTACAGCAAATATCATGGGACATTTAAGCAGCAAAATGAAAAAAATGTAGTCATAAACTTGACAGAGGAAACAGAACTAAACACTGAGCTTCTGAAATAATTAATGAAGTTACCTGCTGACGGCTTTTCCTCGTGCATAACGCACAGAGCAGCAGCCACGGACAGCTCCGTTCTGCTCTCTCCTATATTCACATTTTAGAGAATGAAATTAAAATTTTCCACATTAATGGTCTATTATTTCACCCACCCGAAACCCATCCGCTATTAATCAGAATGTTAATTAACAGCGGGGCTGCAGATATAACTGCAGTCTGCGCATCACATACTTTAAATATCAGGAAAATACTCTGCCGTTGACCTTAAACCAGGTTTTTGTTGGTCAATGGTGCAGGCGCTTTCTGCTGCCTCAAGACAGGAACACGCCAACACCGCACCTGACCACACCTCATTTTAAGACCACCACACCCATGGATGCACAGAGGAGCGCCAGTACATTAGCTGTTTACACAACGTGGGCGTGAAGATGACAACTGCATTGGTCAGAAACGAGCAATGACACTTACACGCCGGGTGTGAGATAAGACCCATTGCGGGACAGCAATCACAAAAGCACAATCACCCTCAGATTTTGTTGACCTAAAATAGGGTGAAACCCGACACATACTGTATTTTTATTTGAATGATTTCACTAATTTGGAGTGAAGCTCTTGCGCAGTAGAGGGAGTCCACCTGTGAGAAACTGATCAATCTTTGGTTTAATGTGAGAAAAAGCAGCTCTGTAAAACTGCATCAGTCCTTTGTCGTTGTTGGAGGAGAAGGAGGGGTGCATATCGACAGAGCTGTTGTTGAAAGCGTTCTGACCTTTTCTGTTTTGCTGTGGTATGGAAACGTGACAACCCATGATAAGATGATGTTGGAGAGGGTTGTGAGCACTGTAAACATCTATTACATCCATTCATGACACCAGAATGGCCATGATGGTAAATAAATTATATAATAACTGCTCTCATCCAGAAAAATGTCTTCTTCAAAAAGATGGCAGAGCAGAACCTCTGTATGTATTATTCCTCCCAGTACTATTTATTGTAATAGCAAAAAAGGATGAAAACGTAAAAGCTGATAAACATCTGACTTGTCAACTCTGAGCAGGATTAGCAGCTGGGGTTCCTCACTGATAAGAGACGGGTAATGAGACCAGGATATCTGAAGGGAGTAATGGCAGGCGATTGTGCCCTGGACAAGAGGTGTGACAGTCATGGCATTTAATCCCTGTCAGCTCCATCATCCTTCCCAATGTTCCCTTCCCCCATGTTAGGCCCCTAACAGCTAGAAGAGCATGCTAATCCACATGTAGAGTCGACTGTAGGAAACCAAATATGACCTTAAGTCTCTATAGTCTCACATAGCCAGATCTATCTCCACAGCAGCACTGTGGAGATAGCCAGACTTATCTCCACAGTGCTGCTGGGGGTTAAGCCTGGATTGACTGCGCTTTCACCCCTGGATAGTGAAAAAAACTCCCTGGCCTGTTTGTATTTCTTTAAACCAATCACAATTGTCCTGGGTGGCGCCACACCCCGACGGTGCCTCTGCAAACTAGTGTCGGAAGGGAACCCATGTTGGTGGACCACCTCCACGAAAATGATGTAAACATATTCTTTGTAGATCTTTACAATCGTTCACTGAAAGTATAGAGCACGCCTGCCTTATTACACGATCCAAATCTTCAAAACATCTCATTTTCAGTGTGTAGGTTGATAGGTCGGAGCTAGCGAAGGGACTTTGGGAATGGGACCACGGACTTCCTGTGCAGCCAGGAAGTAAGGATTGGTTTGGTAAGCCCGCCAGGCTAACGTCTCTATAATGACACGTGAAAAGAAAAAGAAGACCTTGAGCTTCCATCATGTGTTTTTTAACAGATGGCTTTTGTTGTTTCCAACACTTGGACACACATAACCTTGAATCACTAGTATTTGCTCTGTATTTCTCTTTTCCATTACATCTCTAACAACAGCCTGTGCCTCTGTGCTAAAACACAGGAAAGTTCATGTTGTGCAGAATACAGTAGGCATAGGACGATATGAACATTTCATGTCACGATTATCCTAGTCTCCCTGGCTTTCACTCCAGTACAGGGGAAAAACTCCCAGGCCTGTTTGTGTGTTTTTTTTGTTTTAAATCAATCACAGTTGTCTTGGTTGTTCTCTTTGAGAACCACACAAAGGGGAGGAGGGACTTCCTGTCCACCAAGGTTTCCTCCCGGAGCGGTTATCCTGGCCAAAATAATTGCGATTCACGATACTATCCCGATAATCATTGAAATATGATTACAACTCTTAAAATGGCACTAAAACACACTGGAATCACTTAACTGACATTTTGCTTTGTTGGGACTTTTTTCTTTAAACATTACAACTTTTTTCTCACAACATTACAACTTTTTTCACAAAACATTGCGACTTTTGTGGTAATGCTTCGAGAAAAAAGTGGTATTGTTATTTAATCACAGATAGGACACTATAGTAAACTGCAGTCAATTTGTGAGGATATTCACGATATTCACGATTATCCCAACAATGGAAATTCACCACAATCAACTTATTGAGTGTTTTTATTGCAATCGCATGATCAAATTCATTATTGTCCCATCCATAGTATACAGCACATCCACTTTGGAGGTGGTGCACAAGCTGCATCAATGCTGAGAGGGACGTCCTACTTTCAAACTTGTACATTTATATATTTATATTTTTTATACAGGCTGTTGGACAAACTATAAACTTGGCATTTAAGTATAGACTGCTTCGAGATCTCAGCCAACATCTGTAATGCACTTTGTGAATCACTTCAAAAAAGGTGTGGTGTTACACTTACAAACTGCTGCTTTGTTTTTCTTTTTTTTTCGTTGGAGAAACAACTGAGCCAATCACGGCCTTTATGGGAGTATGGGACTCAGAGTGATATCTGATGATCTTAAAGATAGGGACAACAGTTTAATCACTGTTCACATCACAATATTTGAAATGGCATGCAACCAATAAACACAAATTAAACATGTTCATGATCCTCTTTAAGAGAGCCAAGTTCATCATGTTAGGTACAAGACATTAATAGTGCCCTTAACAATGGATGGATGATTGTGATGGATGGATGGATGGATGGATGGACAAACGCCAGGAGGAGAGATATCAGTTTAATTTTTGAAGGGAAGTATCATTCACGACCAAGCAAGCAAGCATGAATAAAGCTTATCTATGCCTAATAAAAGACTGTTTTAGCAAGCAGTGGAAAATGGTCCATCCAGTGATAGTTTTATTATTGCCTTGTGAAAAGCTTGGTGTGTGTGTGTGTGTGTGTGTGTGTGTGTGTGTGTGTGTGTGTGTGTGTGTGTGTGTGTGTGTGTGTGTGTG
>JAOVVB010046959.1:0-14869 GCA_028570985.1 Heterobranchus longifilis
ATGGAGGAGGCGGGACTTATGACCTATACTGCAGCCAGCCACCAGGGGGCGATCCAGATGTTTTGGCTTCACTTTTGTTTCCCACCACTGTTTCGCCTCGTCCTGCTTTATACTGTGCTGTGATTGGCTAGAACTAACCCTAACCATGTCCTCTTTGGCCTAACCCTGCATCATCACGAGTGCTAGCCAATCACAGCGTGGGTCTACGGCGAAACACGGGTGAGAAAAAGAAAAAAAGTCATCCATCTTCATATGCAGTCTGTGGTTTATACCCACATTGGAAGGCGTAGTGAAAAGCCGGCCATCACTGAGAAGTGATACTGTTTAAATATGGGGATAATGGCGCACGTTTTCTGACAGTTTTCTGTTGCGCTTGGTTGTTCACATTAAAAGTGACAGAAATAGTTTGTGTAAAGAATTAAAACAAAAAAAAAAACCCTGGCTCCTTTCTCACCTCCGCACACCTGGCTAATCACTGCGTCGAGCTGGTGTAAATGTCAGGTTGTCGGTTTTCGGAAAGTTACAGAGATGATCGGACACAGACCGAGTTTTTCGCACAAATTAGGGCTGCGGCCTTTTAAACCAATCCAACACTTTGGCCTCACACTGGCTACTCATACTGAATACTCTGTATGCATTGGTTATAATATGACAAACAACAGCATGGCCTTGAACTGGACATGCCAGACTGAGGGGTCGTCTGGGATTTCGACTTGGAACGAACCCTAAAACAAAATAAACAAAAGAGGGGTGTAACAAGAGTGTTCAATCTCACATCAGGAGCAGAATTGTTAATTTTTTTTCCAGATTTGTAAAATATGTTTTAGTACACAAATTCACAATAATTGACCTGCTAACAGAATGGAGAAAAAACAGCCACGTAGAATATAGTCATATGGGATAATAGTAAACAACTTTCAGACTATCTACAGTTCTAACAATGGCCGTGACCTCCACTGTACAGTACAGTATGAGTAAACTGATAAGTTTGTAATGTGCTGTAATGTCTGCAATTAGTTTCCTCCCACGCTGGTCATAGCCCATCACACTGGAGACAATATAGGAGCTTGTGAATGACCTCATTTAAGCACAATTGTTCCACACATTTATCACGTCCCGGCACACGAACGTTGCTCTTGAGTCACTGTAGCCTGTCTCATGTCATCTCTACTGATCCCACTGTTAACGTCCCTGAGCTCAGCAACCTGATAGAGCAGACTGCTACAACAAATATCCTCTCATTTCAGGCAAATCATATATGAAGGGACATTTTCTTTCACCTTTCTGGTTCAGCGTAGCCAATCAGTTGAACGTTCAAAGTAGGCGAAACCTTTGGGGCCTTTTTAGAGGCTCTGGAGTTATATTATAAATCTCCCAGCAAGCTTTCAAGTGTTTCCAAATGTGGGTTACTGTAACACATGGGGAAATTGGCTTGTTATTACAACAACCCTGTTGCCAGACAAGAAGGTCAGTAATAGACGATTCTGTGAAAACCCCTGGTTACATTCTCGGACCACATTCTCTACTATATCTGTGCATGGCAAATGCTTTAAAGTTAAGGTTAGGGGTTGCACCAATTCCTGATAGCACCCATTCAATCCCAGTTTTCTCTTTTTACAGATTGAAAATCTGTATACCTCACTGTGTGGAACTCATTGGCGTCGCTGTGGCACAAAAACCTTAAGTGGCTATGTGCTGTGAATTTGCTGTGATTATTTTATAATAACTTTAAAATGTATTACATTTTTAGAAGTCACCCCAGGACTGACATCCAATTTTCTTCCATTAAAAATGAATTGCCTTAACCCTAGTTAAGGTATGGTATTGGCATTAGATGTAAATCTCGAGGTTCAGAATCGTCCAATATGGACATAATATCCACAACACTTTCGCATAAACCGTTCGTATAATATCATACAAACACCCGTTTTAAATACATGTCCCGCATGCGTGATAGACACGTCATTAATGTTGCGATTAGTGTTGTGAAATGGGAAGAATTTGGTAGATTTAGACAACAACAGCATTTTGTGAAGTTTAGGCAACAAAATGACTTGATATGATCAGTAAAAAAAAATGCGGGAGATTGGCATTAAAATCCGTACTTCCGTGTTCCGGTTTAAATACATGACCCGCTCACGTGATACACACAGACTCGAACTTCAGTCTCCTGGGTCTGGGTCTCTTCCAAGAGAATTAGCTCAGGTGTATTTCGGAGACTGTCCTCCATCGGTAGTTTGTACAAGCAGGTTATTACGGCCCAAATTTACCTTTTATTGTTAGACGGCGCCCTTGACTGCCGCAATAATAATGATGGGAGCAAATTGGCTAATCAAGACCGAGATTGGATGATTTTATGCTTCACTTTATGCCGATGGCCTTAGTACATAATGTGGCCATTTTTATATAAAACTAACAAAGCTGCAGTTTTTGTTTTTCACTAATTAGAACCGAACCGAAAACTGTGACCCCAAAACCGTGAATTGAACCGAACCGTGAATTTCGTGAACCATTCCACCCCTGATATTTCGACAAGGCAACATCTGCTGCTCCACAGGGACTACTTCCTGCATAGTACATAGACAACTACATTTATCCAAAGCGCTTTACTTTCATTGACACACACACACACACACAATGATGGCAGCGAGCGTTCAGTGGACATTTCGACAAACCCTCAGTAGTGGCGTCTGTTGGTCACGCTTCAATACCTCAACTAGAAAGGCACCAACGACCAAATGAATGTATTAAACCTACATACAAATGGTGTACGTAAAGTTTCTCAGTGTGTCATTATGGCTTTCTTAGCAAACAGCGCACATTTATTCGCTGCTTGACTTCATTGACCCGAGAGCTGCAGTGGAAAATGTTCGATCCTCGTTTGGTTCTGGTGCCGTCTGGTCATACGCATTGGGCGCTCGCACACTGAAAGTCCCTAGAGAGCTCGTTTTAAACAGCAGAACTGACCTCAGAGTTATGGCCATCATGGGATGTGGGTACGGGTTAATACCCACTATGCTAACTATATACCCCTGATGGAAAAGTGGCAGCGAGAGACTGGGGCGACTGTGACATCTGATTTGTTCTGCCATGCTGATACCCCCGCAATCTCACGGTTTACTAAATTACAGCCTTGTGCTCTTGCTCTACTTCATTATCCCTGTCCCCCATACACACACACACACACACACACACACACACACACACCATGTTTCATTCTCACACACTGATGAGTTTTAGAGGAGGAAGAAAGGGTATCGGGGATCTCGGGAGAATCTGTGGCACCATTCTTTTCAACACCTAAAGACGACTTATTTTATGACATGTCTTTTTTTTTAAATTTGAGGTTGTTTAAATGTCTGATGAAACTACTCAATCAACAATATTTGAAAGCTGCTTTATATTCTAATACATTTTTGGTCATGTCTGTGTGTAACCGAGCTTTGGTAATAACACGGCTCACCAGCCAAGCTGCCCAATGACAGCAGAAACGCCAACAACACCAGCCAGCCACCAAGCCGGCACCGGCAAACACACACGCACGCACACATGCACACACACACACACACACACACACACACACACACAGAAGCTTATGGAGACACGTAACACGCTCCTGTAGCAAAGGTACATTCTGCTCCCGTGGCGACTTCACAAATAGACTTGTTTTCTTCACGCTGGAAAACATGACATCGAGCCAAGAAACACTCTCCGCCACCCTCCGTCTTTTCAACCACACCCACCCGCCCCGTGTTTATGGCAGAAGATAGAGGCAATTCTGTAGGGGCGGGGCTTGGGCGTACACTCTTTAAAGTTCCCATATTAAGCTCATTTTGTGGTTCATACTTGTATTTTGGGTTTCTAAAAGAACACATGCATTAATGGGAAAAAAAAAAAAAAAGAAGTTATTTTTCTGTTTGTCTGAATATACCTGTATTCACCCTCTGTCTGAAATGCTGTGTTTTAGCACCTGTCTCTTTAAGCCCCCCCTCCCAAAAAAGCTGATTGGTCAGTGTTTTTCGGGTCTTCCGCATCTGCACTCTCGGTCTATCTGCACCGTCATTGCAACCGGGGAAATTACTGTAACGGCACTGTAGCAGCGTACAGTATATAGTATAGTTGTGACATCACATCACAACTAGGACGATATGAAAATGTCATGTCAATTTTCATATCCCGATAATCAACAAAATATGCATAAAACTGTTAAAACAGCACTAAAACACACTGGGCTCACTTTACCTTAAATTTTGCTTTGTTGTGACTATTTCAAAAACGGAAGACTTGTTTTTCTCAAAACAATATGATTTTTTTTTTCTCAAAAAAAGAAGACATTTTTTCCCTGAAACATTCCAACTTTTTTCTCGAGAAAATACGACTTTTTGTCTTGAAACAATGTGACTTTTTTCTCGAAACGTTACGACTATTTCTGGAAACATTACAACAAATATTTTTATAGGACACTGTAGTAAACTGCAGTCAATTTGTGAGGTTATTCACAATATTCACAATTATCCCGATAATGGAAAAAAAAGTGTTTTTTATCGTGATCCACGATACAATTTGTTATTGTCCTATCGCTAATCACAACCGTACATGACGGCTCGTTTAAAGGCACAGTTTCTAAATACAAGCTGTGTGCATTTCTCTGTGAATTGAGCGTTTTGATACTTTCACAGTATTTATATAGCACCTCGACCTGCTTTATAATAAAGAAAGACATGGAATGGACACCCTGGTGGCTCACAGGTAGAGCGTGCACCCCCTATACAAAGTCCTTGCCATGTCATCCTCTGTCTCTCTCCTGCACCTTTCCTGTCAATCTGCAGCTGTCAATAAAAAAAAGGCTATATGTTTTTTACAGTATAGGACCTTTAAAGGTTCTTCATAGCGCTTCAGTTTTTCAGAGTGGACAGGACACTGCGTTCTGTTCCAGGACTGTTCGGAGAACAGAGAGTTTCCATCAGCAGTCACACGTCAAGATGCTTTTTATGAGGGCACTTGCTGTGGATTGGTCATCGTTGTTTTTGCAGGAATATTGGATCCTGCTGTGAGGCATTGGAAAGCTTTATTAGTGTGGGTGTGGGTGTGGGTGTGTGGGTGTGTGGTTACCCTGGCTAACTAATGCATCCTAAAAGAAAGAAGTCTCTCCTAATATCATGTTTTTATAGTGGTTATCTGCTATAAGTGTTTTTTTTATGTGTGGCAACACCTCATTTAGGTACATGAAATTCAAATTTAGTGCATAAATTGCAGCCGCTTTAATGAACAGGATGTAGGTTAAATTGCTTTTGTGTGTTGTGTTTAATCAGTGAATTAAAAGGAGAAACAAAGATTTTTTTTTTCTGGTGTTTTACGTTCGACGTCACCAACTCTTATGGTGGCTACTTCTTTTTTTAATCTGTTACTTCTTCTGTCTCTCTTTCAAACTCGGTGCAAACTAATTTGGAGCGATGTTCAGGCTCTGCTTGGACGGAGACAGACTCAATTAGTGGCTGAGATGACAAGGAGTTGCAGAAGTTACCGCGTCATAGCATCGCTCCAGAAAAGAGGCGAAAATTAGCGTGTCTACCCGGGTGTCATGTTTCCATCACTGCCGACTACTGCAGAGACATTTGTCCCAGGAATGAATGCTGATTGTAACCTTTCCCAATAAAGACAAAAGCCAGATGTTAGTGGCTGTTAGTGGGTTTTTTGGCCAGTGGGAAAGGAGCTTTAGTCTACTGATCTCCACATGGGAATAGAAAACACTTAAAAAAGCACATAATAATTACAAGTTTATATGTAACCTTAATCAAATGCAATTAAAATAAAATTATTAAATAAATAAATTGACCGGGGGTTTGACCACACTGGATTTGTTTTGAAATTCTGTGGGCGTGAGTGTTTTGGCGCAACACCTCCTACAATTCAGTAGTTGCTGGAAAACACTGCAACAGCTGCCTCTCGGTCTTTATGCAAGTCATTGTCCAGGTGAACATCTTCTGTTGCAACACCAGATATTACAACATCACAGTTGATATATTCCAAATGTCATTGGGGGGGGGGGGGACCCAAAAATATATATAGAAGTATTGTCAATAAACTGCTGAAAAGAGAAGCTTTCTGGATACCACATGGACTTACTGTAATGAAGAACTGAGTCATCCTTGTTTTCTGTAAATCCACATTCAAAAAGAGGAATTTGTGTTGTTTTTTTTGTGAAATATGCTGTGTAAAATATTGATTCTTTCTGGGTATGCGTAATGTGTTGTTGTTTTTTCCTTTTTTTCTGTTTATATTGTAGCACCTCCTTCCCTGAATGAGTGCAGGCAAGGTATTGGCTTACTGATAGATTACCTCCCACCCATAGTAACCAATGAGAGACTGCTCTCTGCATGGAGGAGGTTATTTAACTTTTTAGAATTTATGCCTTTACTGTTTGACTCTGAAGAAACTTAAACTTAAGTATATATTGTTGGCATTGTTGTGTTGTCGTATAGTCGTTTACTTTATTTACTGCATACTCTTTGCAGTTTATCTTGTTGTTGGATGGTTTTATCGTTGATGGTCACTTTTATCTTTGCTGTTGTGATAGCTGGAATTTCCCCCATGGGATTAATAAAGTGTTATCTTTTTTTATCCTATCTTATCTTACCTTAAGAAGACGCAGTAAGCGTCGAAGCGTCGTTTGCACCAAATTACCAAAGTGATTTCTGTGCTCCAGTATTTTCTTTGTCTTTGTGAAGTGGCCCATTGACCTGTTTCGATATTACTGCTGACATTATTCGAATTAGATGGAGCAGAACGCACAGCTTCTTATCGCATTTTAGGTGCAGTGATTATGCTGATGATGTGCACCTACTCATATACAGTAGAGTACACCTGCTTTCTTGGCAATACCCGTCCTGCGTAGCAGCATGATTGGTTAAGGGACCTTGACTGGTTAAGGTTAGGATAGACCATTGGGCAGGGGATCGAACCTGAATAAATCAGGTACCAGTACCATGGCCGTCTGGCCAACCCTAGCGCTTGAATACTGCGTCTTGCCAAGAAAGCAAGTGGGATCCATAATAACGCATAGGCTACAGGTGGCATTTATCAAGTTGAAACAAGCAACTTGTGACACGTTTGTGCCATTATGAGGGTTTAGCTGAATCAGACTTGGAACACTCCCAAGCAAGTCTGACAGAAAAAAAGTGTGTGAGAGAGAGTACAGAATAAGAATACACAAACATTCTTTCATGAGGCCAGGGAAGGTCGGACTATAAACTAACTAAGGACACGTGCAGTAAGGCTAAAGAGGGGAGTGAAAGGAACAAGATAAAGGTAGTATTAGCAAAGTTGTTGGCGTTTTATGCAATAAGATTATTTATTTGTCAATCAACACAAGGCAATTTACACAAGGCAGTTGAAATGTATCTCTTTGCATATCCCTCCTAGATACCGACACACCACACATATGCATTTCAGAGGTGGTCAGCCATAGTATGGCGCCCCTGGAGCATTTTGGGGGTTCAGTGCCTTGCTGAAGGGCATTTTGGCAGAAATGTTGGGCACCCTTACAGTAGATGTAATATCACCCTCTCTCTGGTTGCTTGCACACAACCAGAGTACACCCTTCTGTCAGTGCCGGGGGATCAAACCAGACCTCATGGTTACTGATCGGCCTCTCTACCTCCAGGCCATCCGGCCACCCAATAGGCTAAGTTAATGCCCAAATTGTGTGACAACCTGCTAGTATATAGCTATGGTTGCACATTCATGCACTTATATATCATCCCAATTAGTCCCTGTGGCAATGGTGCTCAGTGACGTAAGAACATACGGTATGCAGCCATTTAAGTATCCTTTATTTTACTACATGCTAGCTGAGCTTGCTGCACACATCCTCAAGAGTAGTGTTTGTCCAGGGCCTTCTCGCTCCCAACTCGTAAAATGCAGATGCTTGATCAGTGGCCCTCTGCGTCTGATACGGACGCACCGAGCCACCCTTCAGTGTCTGTACGAGACGCACCAGGCTTTTGACTAACTCCAATGTAAACCCATCCGCGTCATTATTAGACGCTCAGAGCAACTGACTTAGTATAAAGAGCACGAAAGTCCATGCAAGGAGGAGGCTGGGATGGACGGATGGGTCAAACAAGCACAGACTTTCACCCAGGAGACGTCAGTTACGTAACGTTTTAACCCAAACCACGATATTTTCCTAAGCCTAAACAAGTAGTTAAACTGTACATTTCTTGTGAACGCAGAAGTGACACCTCCAAGACTGATGCTAAAGGGGTATCTTGAGCATCATAGTTTGAAGCGTAGCACCACTGACCAAGCATCGGTATTTGACGACTTGGGAGTGAGGATGTGTTGATTTGTCAGACTTCATTTTGTTCCCCTGTCAGGGGTCTACAGGAGAGAAATGATTGAAACCAGACTTCTACTATGACAACCACTGTACAAAAACATGACAATGTGGACACACACATGGCTACACACACTTTCACACAATTTATTTGACCTCAGCACACACTTGTCAACAATTTAGTTTGCAGTCCAGCTCCTCCCCTCCGGTTCCTTGCGCAAACAGTGAGACACGGACCAGCGCAACCCAGCATGACAGAGCTGGTAGAATGGTTGTAGAGGAGGAAAACAAACAAATAGCAGGAGAGGGAGAAGGGCCATGACTCTTGACAAAATGTCCACCAGATGTTGTGAGTCTTCTGATGGCTTCATGTGTTAGCACACTTCCAATGGGGGGAAAAGTTAAGGGTGCTTTCACAGTATGTTTTAATAAAATTAGTTTGATTTGTTTAGGCAGATAATGAGTTGCCCAAGAAGACGTAAGGTAAACAACAATAAACAGTGCCGAAATGTTCATTACATTCAACTAAACTTATTGGAATCGGGATAGTTTATTTTAATTTCTATTGTTGCCAAAATTTCTAATCTGGCAGGACGATGGATGACCAAACTCTGTCTAATAAATGAGCTACTTGTGGGTCTATGAGCTTTTTGTTTACAAGTCCTGGTTCACTTGTATTAAATCAATGTGAACCCTAACAAACCCAATAATTTGAAACAAGAGTCACAGCAGTACTAGCGGCTCTGTGAGGCTGTTATTAGGCACAGCTGTGCTCTGAGCTAAATGCTAATGCCAGCATGGCAACATGCTATGCTACCATGCTGTTGTTTAGCAGGGTCGTGGCTAGAAGGTAACACTAGATTTGCCAAAGTCTTGCGAGATGGGTAAGGTTAGGCTTTAATCTCGGATCATTAAGCTTAGATGGGTGTGGTTAGTCATTAGCCTCGGATGGTATGGTTAGATTGGTATGGTTAGGGTTAGTTGGTTGGCAAATGAGTCTTGCAAGAGTTTACCCTGTAGACACGACCGTTTAGCAGGGATACTGTTCGCCATGTTCTCTAGCATGCTAAACTAAGATGGAGATGGATGTGCTAACATTTGCTAATCAGCACTAAACACAAAGTAGCCTACAGCTGACGCTGATGGTACAGATGAAGCCATCTAAAATTTCCCCTCCCAGCTTGTTCCCAGCTCACCTTCAGCCGCTGGCAGTCTCCCCTCTGGCAGATTGTGTCTAGATTCCAATCATTCATTTGCAGGGTGTCACCATGATGAGGTGCTTCCTTCACAAAAAAGTTAATTTAATTACATTCAAATTTTAATTAATTTAATTCCAGCCACTGACCAGGCAAGGTCCTGTCACTGGAAATTCTAGGTGGCTTCATCTGTAATGTCATTTTTGGAGGTATGTTGCAAGCCCCATGGAAGAGCACTGGACTTTAAAGCCAATTTGACATAGTGGCCAAACAGTGGAATTACAACTTCCAGGTCCGCCACCTGATGAAATTGCATGTGACAATAAAGAACCTTGAACCTTGATCCTTGATGCCATTGGGCCCAAAAATATGTTTTCCCATAGACTTACATTATGAAAGAGATGTCTGTAAATCAGTGGATACTTTTTTCTTTTAGCGCCACAACTAGAGAGCTGCGGAGTCCTGAAATGTCGGCCCCAGCCCGGCCCAGGCCCGTGGCATTCAAGTCCGGTCCTACCCTAGCCCGAGGACTCACGCAATTACTCGGCCCGAACCCTAAGTTTATAGGCTATCACGGCATGATGACACACAGTTTGGTTCAGTAAATGTCAGCTGTCAGTCAGCCTCCTGAAGACAGGTTAAGCAGCTGCTGTCACAGCAGCTCTCAGGGCACCGGCTGAGACTTTTTTTTCCCCATGGAGTCAGTGTGGATTGGAAAATAGAAGACATACGGAGCGCTCTCCTCTCGCATCTGGTGAGTTTTCCCAGTCACTGTGACCGTGTCTGTGTGTATGCTGTGTTAAATTAAGCGAGACAAATACAACTTTATATTTATTTTATTAATAAAAAAAGAAGCCCCAGCCCGGCCCTGATCTGCCCATGGTGTCAGGGCCCGTTGCGCTTGCAACTCTCTAGCCACAACCCCCGCAAAATGATTTGTTTCACTATCAAAATTTGATCCATTCGCTCCGAAGTCTAGAAGAGCCGCATTTTATCCCCATTCTCTGGTGCGCATGCTCTATGGGCCCCACATTGCAGAAGATCTATAGGAGATCTGGGTAATTTTATATGCAGAAGTGGAATTTAGCACTTTCACTGAGCAACTTTCATGGGAATGAATGGGGCCCCACCTCCAACGCTGTATCCAGTTGTCTTTATACATCCATGCTATGTTGTCATAAACCAAAGTATTGGAGAAACTGAAAGATTGAGCAGATGATGGCACTAGAGGAAAAGATACTGAAACACCAAATTTATCATAATTCATCCGGAGGAGAATATGTACCAACATTTTATAGCAATCCATCCAATAGTTGTCAAGACATTTCACTCAAAACCACAAATCTCAACCTCATGGTGGCGCTAGAGGAAAAGTCAGGGGATCACCAAAGTCAGCAGGATTCATCCCCTAGGGACCATGAATGTTTATTTTGGTATATTTTTGTATATTTCAGTCTGGACCAAAGTAGTGGACCAGATTCAAAGGAATAGATAAAAATAAACTCAGACCAAAAACAACAAACTGTAGACTTGATCACACTCTAAGTTGAAGTTGTTGCGTATCCACGTTAATACAAACTATACAAAATAATTTACTTGAGCTCAAGTTACAGACAGTGTTAAAGGGACAGTTCACCTCAAAATCAAACTTACATTTCCTCTTACCTGTAGTGCTATTTATCAGTCTAGATAGTTTTTGTGTGAGTTGTCGAGTTTTGGAGATATCGGCCATAGAGATGTCTGCCTTCTCTCCAATATAATCGAACTAGCTTGTACTCAGCTTGTGGTGCTCAAAGTGCCAAAAAATACATTTGAAAAACTCAACAGCAGTGTCTCTTTCCAGAAATCATGACCTTGTTGTGAGCAGTTTCATGTAGGAACTAGCTTCTTTCTACCGAACGACACCCGCCAACCGTATCACCTCGCATCAGGAAGCATGCATCTATAGATGAGAGGTTTGCTCCTAACTAATAGCTCGATACTGCTAGCTCACCAGAGCTAGCTAACGTTACAGCTCCGCCACTAATGTTTACATCTCGCGCTGTCACAAGCCTCTCGTCCATGAGTAGATGCACACTTCCTTCTGTGCGGTGATACGGTTGGCGGGTGTAGTTCGATTTCTCAAATGTATTTTTGTGATGCTTTGAGGTCCACAAGTGCCATGCAGTTGCCATGATATTGGAGAGAGGGCAGACATTTCTACGGCCGATATCTCCACCAATCGGCAACTTTACACCAAAACAATATGGATTAATTGGCGTCAGTGTCCGTCAATAATGGGATTCACACTGCTCGACCTTGAGCAGGCTTAGCACCCCATCACACTGACCTGGACAGACCTGATCCATCTCAGCCCAGAGGGTGGGCCCGTATGTTTGTGCATCCGATGACAAGTGTGTGTTTGCGTGTCAGGGACCATAAGGTAAAAGGGGGGGATGCCAACCATACGAGCTGGCTTTCTTAGCTTGGCTCATGGTATCACCTCGGGGGAAATATGAGGGATTTAATTTCAAGGTAAGTAACCAAGAGAGAGAAAGCGAGTGTTACACATATACACTTTTAATTTAAAAGCCTTCAAACTGCAGCACATTGCGTCAGGGTGTGGCTGTGGCAAAGCGTGGAAATCATAAAATGCTCCACGAGGATTCATAAGGTGACGAAGCTCATAGGGTGACCGAAAGTGACGGGATGGTTTAAGGAGAGCTATCCGGTTAGAATTTGACTTTGATCCAGTCGTCTTATCCAGCCCTCTTTCCTTCTCCACTTCTACCTCATAGGCACCTCATCATCTTGTTATAGGCTTCAGCAGGCTTTCGCTTGCCGGACATGTGTAAGACGCTGCAGCTGCAGGTCGGAGAACACACTGTCTTTAAATTCACTTGACTTCTCATCCTGTGCGCCCTTAGATTCGAGAGAAGATGATATTTCAGGGAGAGCTTTCTGCAAAGCATATCAACATTTCTTTTCTTGACCTTCCAGAGGACACCATATCCTCTGCTGCTTTTCCACCTTTCACCCTCTGGTATTTTCCTCCCTCCATAATCTATTTTCCTGTCTTCTCATCCCCAGGTTCCTCTTCTTTCCCCGTCACTCCCATGGGGTCTCATCTTCTCTACTGTATCAGCCATTCATTATATTCCCTACTCCTCAGATACTGCTGCCTTCTGCTTAATGATCGTAAGATGCATCTCTGTGCTCAGCATCTCGGATGTAGCCGCTGCAGAAAGCTTCTTTTTTTTTTTTTTTTTTTAAAGCTTATTCTTTTTGAGCTGCCCTTGCAGCTCTTCTACGTCCTCCAGAGAATGTTTGGAAAAATCTAATTCCTCTCTCTTATGCCGGCCTTACACTAAATGACTTTTCAAGCAATTTCAATGTCGCAGGCAAATTTCCAAAGTCGGAATAAAGTCATGAGAGTTTTGCTAGAGTTGTGGCGCGCTCCCGCGATCTTGATCATTTGGTGTAAGGTCGTCAAACAACTCAGTCTGAGCGGTCTTGAGTCGGTCTTTTTCTAGTCTTGATGTTCCGATAAAATCAAACATGTTTAATATTACCGTACGTTTTTGTCTTGGCTCATGCAACTAGTAAAGTTCATAACAAGTCCTCCAAACCATACGACTACATAAGTCATTTGTACCTACCCTCTAATGCGATCGATACAAGCGCTTACTACATTAGTACCCACAGAGGTGTTTTCCGTCCCCATAACTTAACATAACAGTTGTGGTTTTAAGCACGTCATTAATGTGAAATGGTCACAGTTTGATCAGGTTTATGCACAAAAACTACTTGGTTAGTATAGTAGATCGTGGTTTTGGGTTGAAAACATTTGTTACGTTACTTCACTTCTGTGCGAGCGTACATGATGTAATTATGCATATGACGTAGAACATGACATAGTTCCGGTTATTACCTAAAGTTAAAATAGCTTGCTGTTTACTTTTATTTTGAAACAAGACACAAACACCGCTCTCCTGGGTCAATGTCCTGCGTTTTTTTGATCCATCCACCACCTGAACTGTCTTTCTAGCTCTTAATACTGCGTTACATGACTTCTGCCTCCTCCACTTGCTCCAGTCATAATTACTACAGCCACTGGAGGGCGCTGCCTAACAATAAACGCAAATATGTGTCGTAATTGCTGCTTGTACAAACAACCTATGGTATTGTTTTTTGGACAGTCTGGAAGTTCAATTACATGAACGTTGTTAACAACGTGCGCTCTCTCCGGCACCAAACAAGCAGCAAGCCAGGTAGACAGTAAACATGGAGGGGCTCTGGGGAGGCGCAAGAATGTGAATAAGTCTGGTTTCTCTTGGACTGTGGAAAAGGAGGAGAAACTGAAAAGACATTGTTAGTCGCTGTTTAATTCGGCGTGTATAACCAGCGCTTATTTTATCGAGAAATCTTAAGTATTGAAATGGTTGTCCTTTAATTCTCACAATTTTCTCTCAGTACAGTATCGCAGCTAACCAACAGAGGCTGGTAGTGAGATGAGGCAACAAAATTCAAAATGTAAAGTTACTGTGTTAGTATCTTTATGGATTATATTGACGCCGAATTGACAAGAATACTGTCGACATATGATGTCTTTCATCTTGTGTTTCTAGAGTTTTTGCGGACACGTAAGGATTTGTTAATACCTCATATTATCATATTTCTTAAGGGAGTTTGGCGTAATATTTTCCACCAGGAGCAGGGTGGGAAATTATCTTAAAATAATCTAGTTGTAATCTTGCAAATAGTGGCCCTGCAAGATCCAGGGCCGGCCTTTGGCATAGGTCGTGTAGGCAGTCAGCTAGGGCACCACCATGTGTTTAGTTTATTTTAGTTTGTTTTATTGCACATATTAAAAAAAACAAAATACACATATATGGAGGGGGCATCGCACCACTAAGAAAGACAAATGAAAAAACTGAAATATATGTATATATGAACTTTTCTTAAAATACAATCATGGGCGCCCCCTGATCAGATATTTTTTGATGTTCTAAGAAAAATATGTTTTTTGGTTTTGCCGAGTCTGCTTTGTGGCGAACCGTGCAGCGCCGGCAATCGACGAAGCAACAAACACTTTGAACTATCAGCAGCAGCAGCCGCCGCATGTAACCCAAGATTTGCGAAAGTCTGGTGAGATGTCTAAGGTTAGTAAAGACTGTCAGAAAAGAGTTTCAGGAGTTTTCGCAAATCTAGGGTTACCTTCTAGACATGACCCAGCCACATCATCCAGAGGGGAAGAAAAAGAACGGTGTGTGGGGTGGGGGAGGGGGGGGGGCACCCTGAACATATTTCACCTAGGACTCCAAAAATGCTAGGGTCGGCCCTGGCAAGATCCTCA
>JAOVVB010046968.1:0-14868 GCA_028570985.1 Heterobranchus longifilis
ATTTGTTTATATATACTTTTGTGTTTTTGTGTTCTTGTTATGCACCGTATCACCAAAACAAATTCCTTGTATACTTGCATACTTGGCAATAAAAGTAATTCTGATTCTGATTCTGAAAATGGCATATTAACATGCTGGGGGTCCGAAAGCTTGTCAGGCCTAGCAACAGTAACCAAGGGAGGCGGGACTTAGCGAAGGGTCAATTGTGACCAAGATACATACTGCGCTGAACATTTTACAGTGTAAAAATAAACTTCTCAGTCCTTTCTGGTGAACAAACTAACAGTGACACTGTTTCTAAATGACCTCAAACCTATAGTTTGCATTTCTGTACTGCAGTTTCTTGTTACTTATCGGCCGCCATATACACCGACCTGCCAATAT
Source organism: Heterobranchus longifilis (assembly GCA_028570985.1). NCBI lineage: Eukaryota > Metazoa > Chordata > Actinopteri > Siluriformes > Clariidae > Heterobranchus > Heterobranchus longifilis. The sequence continues at coordinate 385 of JAOVVB010046968.1, forward strand.
TGGCTGTGCAATAATAGAAAGTAGTAAAAGTAAATAGGACATCTTTCTTCTCCTTGCTCTTTTCTTTTAAAATGTGTTAAAAATGACACATAAACATTACAAATGGTCACTAATCTTTGTGTGGAATTCAAATTCTAATAATCAATGTTGAAGGTTTAAAATGCAATAAATGCATACACAGTGACTGGAAGATAAGAGATAACACACTGTGTTCATTTTAAATTATGTGTTTGTCATATCGAATTATTACTTAGATATTTTATACACACAGAAAAGCAGAAGAGCAATGTCAGCAAAGAGCAAATAAAATGCCAGAACGTTTTTGCTGTGTAATGTAACTACTGAGAGAAAATAGGACATGTCTTGCACTTAGTTTGCCTTCAGAGTTGCTTCATAGGTAGAAGTCTTCAACCAATCACCAGCTAACACCTCAGATAAAACCACCCCTCGGTTTTCCCCCGCTCCTTTTTCAGACCTGCGTGCAGCAACAACATGCTGCAGGAAGCCGTTTCTGACATGTGACTGGAAACTCCTGAGCAACAAAGTGATGTCCCACAAAACAAAAGTAAAGTTGCAAAGTTTTATAGGCTTCACATAAATGTATTTGCAAAGACAAAACCTCAGTTTCATATTTTTAATAAAGAAATGCAGCTGTATATCAAAAACAATAACTTCATTAAAAAACAAAAAAAGCAAGAACTGTGCTGTCTATTTCATGTTTTCCACTTAAGTTACTTTCTATTTTTTCATCTATTTCTTTATGTTGACCCCTAGCATGTTTTTATTTAATTTAATTTTTGTGTTTTTATATATAATTACATATGTATCTGTTTAAATTGAAGTGTTTCTGTTTATTTGTTTAATTGTTTCCTGATTATACAGAGCCCCTAGAAAAAAAACAATAGATGGGTGAAAAAACAGAAGTTAAAAAAAGTAAAATAATTTCAAATAAAGCTCACTTTAATTTAAATAATTTGGCATTTGTCTGTATGGGCAGCTAAAATAGAGACTAACTAAAATATGTAAGAATTAAGAGTTAAAAGTTGTTTATACTCACGCTCCCCTGGATCCTGCTGCTCTGCACCGGGCATGATGTCAGGAAAGTTGTTACTGTCCACTGCCATGTCTGTATAACGTCAGCGTTTACAAAACTTTCTGGTTTTCTGAGAAGTTGGACTGTTCTTTAGAAAAGTTTGTTTGTTCAGATCTGGCCACTCTGCTGCTGCTGCTGCTGCTGCTGCTGCTGCTGACTAAATCAAAATGAAAGTGAAAACATGCAGAGGAAATGTGGAGCAGGACACTGGTAAAAAAAAAAAAATTTTTTTTAAGTTGATGTTTTACAGGTTCAAGGGTCTGAAAAATGTTCTCGGAGAAAAGGATTGGTTACATAAAAGTCCTACACGATGTGCAGATAAACTGTTATGTTTGAACAGTCAGTGATCATTAAAGTAGAAACACAGCCTTCATGGTGAAAATGAAACCATTCTTTTGTGTTGGTTAACTGCTGGAAACCAAATGAAAGTCACGTGCTGTAGTTTACTTCATGTATTTATAACTCTGACTGTGGAACAGCCTTTACTGGTGTCTAATTTGCACTACTTTGTGTGAAAACCATATAGGTGAAAACTTCAACTGACCAAAAACCTATTGGTAGATGAAAAGCGCCATCTAGTATTACAACTTTGTAAAAGAAATGCCTTATTTTTAAATATTAAATTCAATGCTTTTTTAATACTTTTAAGATCCCGCAGGTATACCCTGTGAATCAATTAATCAGTTAGTTGTCAACTATTCAATTATTTGCAGACTATTTTTATAATCGATTAGTTTCATTTTTTTAATGAAAACAAAAAAGCAAAATTCAGTGTATTTCTGGTTTCTTTACTCCTCTATGACAATAAACAGAATGTCTTTGAGTTGTGGACAAAACAAGACATTTGAGGACGTCATCTTGGGCTTTGGGAAACATTATTCACCATTTTACTAACTAATCGATTAATCGAGTTGCGGCACAGGTACAAAATTCCCTCCTTGTGTTTCCTCAGCTCAACTGTGTTTTCTTGCTGAGGTGCAGTGGAGAAACAGAATAACTTAAGAGGAGATTTTGTACTAAAATGACTATAACTTCAGAAAACACCTGCATGATTTTTAGTCTCATACTAGCTTCTGCTGTTTAATTCATGTCCATAAGAGCAGGTCAGTGATTGTCGGTAAAGATAAGACTTGAAAGAATGTGAACCTCTCCTTAACAAAACATTGTCAATCATTTCTACAATGATTGTTTGCTCCATGCAAATAGTGGCATCATTCTACAGGGTTCCCATGTCTTCTAAAACATCAAATTCAAGAACGTTTTAAGGACTTTCCAGGCCCAATTCCCTCAAATTCAAGGACCCAACACGGTATAGTTTGAGACACAGATTGAGGATAATTAGTTATAACACTGACACTTTTTATAATGAGAACTAGCAGCTTTACAGCTTTACAGACATGCACACACACACACGTGACCGTCGCACTTTCTCGAGGCAGGTGGCACGTGTGACACACATGCAGACATCGGAACGTAGGAACCTATTTACTATGGTTTAAGTTTAAAAAAAAAAAGTTTTTTTTTAATTAAATTTCTATTTTTATGCAAAACATATAAATTCAAGCACTTTCAAGGCCTTGATTTTTCCCCCTCAAATTTACAAACTTTAAAGTATCTGTAGGAACCATGTTTTAGCATCTCTTCATTAGATGTCATCAGAATTATCATTCATTTTACTCTAAACCAGCGGTTCACAAACTTTTTCAGCTCCAGACTCAAAAGATAAATTTGGTGTCTCCCTGGGACCCAAACTTACAAAAATACATCATGAATTGTCATGACATCTACATTTATAAACTACTGATAAAGAACACAACCAACTATGAATTTAAAATGTGTATGAAATGTATATATTTCATTATAAAAGTAGGTACATCACAGCAATAATTCAATTTGCTGAGTGTAATGTAAGGCTGCACACAGCATCTGATCTGAATGGGCAAAAAACAGGAAAATGTATTAATGTATCATAGCATTTCTTTTTGTCATTGTTAAAAAAAAACAAGTTGTGTTTTTGGTTGTGGACTTTGTGTTTTGGTCCTGACACTAACTTTGGCAAAGACTGCTCTAAACCACAGACAAAATCTAGGAAATTGTTTTTATTGGATGTTATTGACGCAAACTGTAAAACACTAAAATGTAAAGCATGTAACAATAGCACCACAATTCACTTGCGCTTAATGTAGAAAAGTGAGCAGCTCATATGATTTGATCACATTTTATTTACATTACGTTCGGGAGAGTAAAACCCTTTTCAGTAGCATTATGGGACTCTGGGTCACTAGGAGCATAAACTGTATAATAAAGACCTTTATATATAATAAAGATCTTTATATACAGTCTATGGGCAGGAGCATTAAGACGTTTTCATAATGATGTCAGACTTAGGCTGCATTCACACCAAATCAGGCGCTGCGGAAAGAAAGAAAGAAAGAAAGAAAGAAAGAAAGAAAGAAAGAAAGAAAGAAAGAAAGAAAGAAAGAAAGAAAGAAAGAAATTGTTTGAGACCTCTGAGCTAAGTGCTTTTGTTTAGTTTTTTACCCTCTTGTACTAAAGTTGTTTTCAGCCCCCGTCCCATGGCAGCGATAGAGGCAGGGATGTTTACTGTAACGTTACTCCCTCACCACCTCAAAACGTACTGACAAAGTCTGATCGCCGGTCACATGACATTGGGTTGCGTTTCTCCAAAAGTTGAATCTGTTTCAGCATTTATTTCCAGCACTCCCTCCGGCCCCTATCGCATCCAAATGAATGGGAGGACTGGCTTTTTCGCCGCAGCGCCTGATTTGATGTAAATGTAGTCTGGTGTAGCCAGACCTGTCTCCACAGTACTGTGTAGACAGGTCTGGCTCCAGTGCGTTTTTCACTCTTGGATAGGGGGGGGGGGGAACCTCTCTAGTTTTGTTTGCATTTCTTTAAACCAATAACAATCATCTTGCGAAGGGACTTTCAGAACGGGAACACAAAGGGGAGGGACTTCCTGTGAGGCTTCATCCATGCACTGTGGTCGTGTCTAGAAGGTAAACCTAGATCTGCAAAAAACCCAGCAAAGAGACAAATTTCCCAATCACCTAACCATACCATTCGAGGTTAATGCCTAACCTTACCCGTCTCACAAGACTTTAGCAAATCTAGGGTTACCTTCTAGACGCGACCAGGCACTGTTCATCCGTAAAGCCAGACTAACGTGAATGCAGCCTTACGGAGCGCTTGTTTTCCAGCCTTTCACCCTCCATCACTTCCGATCAGCCAGTCTCTGCAGGAGGGCGATGACCGTGTCCTGTTTGGAGGAGAGCAGCTCCAGGGCCGTGGCTATCCTGCCGAGGGACTCCGCCATCCGTACCTCCCTCCTCTCGCGCCTCTTCTCTCTGGCTTCCACCCTGCGGCGAGCCACTCGATCCAGGTAGGCCTGCTCCTCCTGTCGCTTCACGATCTCCTGGAACAAAGTGGCGCTGCTTCGCTCCTCGTTTCCTTTCTGGCTCTGTCCCTCGCTTCCCGGCAGGGTCGTCGCCGACGAGGCGGAAACAGAAGAGGCGGGACAGGAGGAAGTAGGGGGGAAAGAGGAGGAGAGGCCGAGGAGATTGTTGCTAAGCGGCGCGTTGCTAAGGCGGAAGGGTATGACGCCCGGCGAGAAGGATGGAGCTTTGCGGCCGGCGTAGCGTGACGTGTTGAGGTCCGTGTTGCTAGTCGAGCCGAGGGAAGGGGAAGTAGAAGCGGCGTCTGTAAAACAAGGCGAGGAGATAAAAGATGGAGACGGCACGATGGTGGCTGGATGAATGCTGGTTGTAACGATGTCACTGTTGAGGACGATCAGGGGCTTGAGCTCTGGAGTGTTTGTCGGGCTCATGGTCGCTGTAGTCATGGAGGTAATGGCAGCAGGGCTACTGATGATTTGACTGCTGATGGCACCCTGACCCGCCGAGTCCACACCACCACCACCAGTCGAAGCAAAGTCCCCATTGGGGCGGATGATGGTGGTGGGAACCTGTGGTTTTGCAGCGATCTTTGCCAAAGGACCAGGTAGCGTGGAAACAGCGTTGCCGCCTTTGTTTCTTTTGTTGTTGACGATCTGAGTGCCGACAGTGTCACAGAGAGTGGCGTCCATCAACTAGAGCGAGAGAAGACAGACACAAAGAGATAGAGAGAGATGAAATAAACAACCCGAGCAGGGCTGAACGATTTAGGGGGAAAAAAAGGATCTAATTGTGGTTTACTTTGACTGATGTAGAAAGTATGTTGTTCTAAAACCCAGAAAAGAGCCCCTCTCGTGAAAATGATATTTTTAACCATTTTAACATGTCTATATGGTGTTTTCTAGTTGCTACAAGACATATCATGAGTGAAATGAGCAGTCAACACCATGGCTGAGAATGTCAACAACAGTCTCAAAAATCCAGATTCAGTCAGACAGGTTTTATGACATCATATGTCTAAGGAACCAATCAAATCACTTGTGGCTGGGACATTCTATGTAATGCCTCAGCCACAGGTGTCTAGCGTAACTATGGCAAATATTCATTTTAATGCGTTGATTCAGATGAATCATTCAGTCTAGTTCAACGAGTGTAGACACGGTGAGCACTGAGCTGTATCCTAGGTTACCGGCAGAGAGTGGGGGAGCGGGAAAAGTCGGAGATTCATGAGTACGTTCCGTTTCCCTTCACTACCGTGGTGTAGTTTGTTTATAGTCTAGCTTTCATAAAGTATCATGAACTTGTGTTCGCCAGAGAGCTTATTTTCTGCAGGGATCCAAAATCCAATGGAAAAATCCCATAGGCTTATTGACGAGGGAACCAGGGCGATACTAACTTCCTGGTTGGCCTACAAAAATACGTCATCCCTTGCCATATGATTCATGATATCGAAAGGCATTTTGACACCATTTTCATTGAACAATATATTAAAATTATCATGTGATTTTTTTTTTTGCGATGAGCCGTATCAAACAAAGACTTTTTCTCAAGACTGTAGAACATAATTTGTAAGCCGGGGCATCTCTGCAGCACCACAATACTGAAGTCACAATGGTATTTTGACACAGGGCGGAGCGATATGGAGAAAATCAAATATCACGATATTTGCATGGTTTGGTGTTGGAACTCCAGTTACATTCCCAAATCCAAATTAGCCCCATAATTATTTATAAACTATAAGAAGCGTCTGATGGGTTTTTAAAAAGATATTTTCATATTTGATCCAACCTTGAGGGAAATTTTCTGGAAGGAAACACTTACATCGAAGAACTCCCAGGACGTCTTAGCGTGTCCCGTCTCCCGGCTGCGGTCTTTAACCCTCTTGTATGTGACAATGAGGTTGTTCCACTTGCGGCGGATCTTTTCGACAGGAAGCACGTGGCCCTTGGAGGCCATCTCCTCCTGGACACTCTGGAAGAGCTGTGAGCGCTCCCGAGTCTCATACAGGCCCCAGCGGCGGCCGACCGCCTCTATCAGACACAAAACGGCTTTGGAGGAGAAATCGGAGCCGGAGGGAAGCGTCTTCTCTGACGGAGCGGGGGGCATCGCTGAAGCTGGGGGAGAGGAGAGGACACAGGTGACTTAGATTTAATACAAAATCTGTGGGTTTGCTTCATATGATATATTGAAATATACTGAAATATATTTAAAGGCCCTGAAAACGTATTTTCTGAACCAGCTTCTTACTATAAGCTGTATTAACATGTTATTTTCTGCCAAAGTTAGAACAGTTTTGATTGTTTCATATTAGAGCTGCAACGATTAGTAATCGTAATTTTTCATGCAAAAATGGCAGAAAATGCTGTTTCCAACCTCTCAAATATGGAAATGTCCTGCTTTTCTCTGTTTATATCATATTAAACTGAATGTCTTTGGATTCTGGACTGAAAAAACAAGACATTTAAAAACATCACCCTAGAATTCGAGAACTAGGATGGACATTTCTCACTATTTTCTGACATTTTATAGATCAAATGACGAATCAATTAATCAAGGAAATAATCGGCAGATTAATCGATAATGAAAATAATCATTAGTTGCAGCTCTATTTCATATAAGAGATTTTCTGTTTTCTCTGTGCTCTTCTCGCTGGTTTGAAGTGGGCGGGGCTTAGTGATTTTTTTGTCTCTCACTCTGCATGTGGATTTCATTCTTTTTGCATAAAATACTCTGAGCCTTGTGTGCATTGCCTTGTACCAGTTTCAGCCATTCCACAAAGTCTTGGTTAAATAGCCAGTTTTCATGGAATTTGCATTTTAGAGGCATTCTGTTAAATTGTTTGGTAAAAATACATGATTATTACAATTATTTTGAGATCAGTAAAAAAAAAAAAACAGTTAATAAAATCCTACTTCCCATGTCTTAGCATGTTTAAGACTTTTGAAAGATTGATATACAAATTATATATATTGATACAAATTTAATGCATGAATGAATTTAATGCCCTTTAAGCCTTTTTAAGGATCTGCGGGAACTCTGAGTATATATCGACGGTGTGTTGTTTCCATCCCACCTCACCATCGCTCTGCTCTTCTAGAGGGCGAGTATTTCAGCGAGGAGCAGATGCGGATGAGGGAGCCGCTGCTGTACGAACAATATATTGGCCAGTACCTGACTGATGAGGAGGTGAGAGCACGATGCAGTGCCAGCGCTGTCGCAGTTCTTATTTCATAATTAACGGTTCACTTTAGGCCGTATTTTTGAACTCGGCATGTTTTTTTTTTTTTTTGTTTTTTTTAACTTACTACGTTTTGAATGATGATCGTGATGTTTTAGGTGCTGGAGCGCTCCCAGGAGGCCATGCTGGACGATGCACAGGGGGGACCAGGGGCGCCAGCGGGAGGCACAGGAGGGCTCGCCCACCTCCTCCTCAACTCCTACCAGGAGCGTCTCATCCAGAATCGGCTGCAGGAGGAGCAGGAGAGAGAGGACGGAGCACGGGAGGAGGAGGAGGACGAGGATGAAGATGATGGTGAGAAGAGGCGAAGTTATAAAATAAATGTCGTTTCTGTGCATAGAGACAAAGAACTACGGTGGGTCTGTCTCTGTTCTGTCTTTTTTTCCACACTACCACCTTTAAAAAAAAGACAAAAAAAAGACAAAACAATCCGTCCTCACAAACTTTTTTTTAGCTCTGTTTCAGAAATAATCTCCCTGCATACTGACACGGAACTGGACATGGGAATTGTCGCAAATCGCTCTGATAATAGCTTTCCTCCTGCGCATGTAGGCAGTAGTAGCATTATAAAATGCATATATATATATATATATATAATCAGGAATTTTCAAACTAAAACGAGTCAGCAGAGTTTTCAAACGTCTCCATTTTAGGAGACGTTTAGGCGTAAACGTAGCAGAAGTTATATGTTTTGAAATGTATTGGTGTGGATGCAGCCCTCTGACTGCGTCGCTCTCTGTGTGTCTCTCTAATTGTTCCTACGGTAGATCACACGGTCCAGCAGCAGGACTGTGAGCCCACCGCGGAGGAGAAGGCTCTGCTCAGGGAGGAGTTCATCAGTCAGATGCACCAGCGCTTCCTAGACGGCAAAGACAAGGATTTCAACTACAGGTCAGAAACACCAGCACTTAATGAGCATTCAATACCATGTAAAGGCTGCATGTGTGTTAAACAGACACTGAGCAGTGTATCATTACAAATACACACAGGGTTCCCACGGTCATGGAAAAGTCATGGAATTTTACAATCTTGTTTTCCAGGCCTGGTTTTCCTGTTATAGGATGTGAACAGTCATGGAAATGTTGTTAGGGGTCCTTGAAAAGTTTTGAAATTTTGTCCATAAAATTGTGTGGGAACCCTCTATAAATATCTATTGTCCTGATCAGGATATTTGGGGCTTTAAAATAGGAAAAGAATAAGGATTTACTCTATATTTTATGAAAAATGCAACAGAAAAATATTTGATAACACAAGTAAATAACTTCTGAGTGCGCAGGAATTCACAAAATGTATTTGTGTGACAATAAACGTGGTTTTGTTGTTGAATTAAAACGTTTTTAAACAAAAATTCAAGTAGTTCACTCGCTTGTAGTACCACCGTGTAGCTTCCTTTGTATACTTGAAATTTGTAGCTGTTAAAGGCTGATAAGATTGAAAACCTAATTTTATTGAAACAGTAAGTAGGTTTATATTATTAGTGGCACATTTCAAATATAAACACAGAAGCCTACAAGATTTAAAAAATATATTCTACTAAAGTAAAATTTGTCCTAATGTACAAAGTAATAAAAGGACAACTTAGTTGCTAACTAATAGTGAAGTAATGATGTTATCTCCAGAAAAAAGTTACTCGATGTCACCAAAGTTTTTTGTTGCTTTTAAAGTTTGTATTATAAATGTGTGTGTCCGTGTGTGTGTCCGTGTGTGTGTCCATTACAGTGAGGTGGACGAGAACCCAGACTACGACAACTTGGACATCGTCAGCAGAGATGCGGAGGATAAATACTTTGATGAAGATGATGACGAAGAGGAGGAAGAGGAGGAGGAAAATGATGGAGAGGAAGAAGAAAATATGACAGAATAGTGGCTGTAGTAACAACTGTTTAACCCTCACTGCTTTGATTGAACTGTAAATACAAATGTACAAAAAAAAAGGATTATGTATTCTATTTTTTTTCATATTACACGTGAATGCAAACAGAGCTGGTGATAAATATTGTTTTTGAGTGTCCTGCCCTTCTAACTAAAGGGCTCTATATTTGTTTTACGTCCTGCACTGATAAGATTTCTGTTTCAATCTACAAATATCAACATAAGCCGAAAAAAAAAAACAAGGATATTAATATCTTACAAGAGGAAATAAAGTTTTGGCTGACATATGGTCATTAAAAAAAAAAAAAGATTGATTGATAAAGATAAATTGATAAAAGAAAGTCGTTTTAGCATTTTGTTTTCATTTTCAATTCTCATTTTAAAGAAAGGGAGAAAACGCCTTTCATCATCAAATGCAGTTAAAGGTACAGTGTGTAGTTTTTAGCGGCATCTCCCTCCCTTTCAGAGAAATGCACAAGCTACGGTGGCCCCCAGGGACAAGAAGCTAACTGAACAGATTTTGGTTGCAAACGTCTCACAAACTCAGTGTTTCCCACAGAATTTCAGGAGACTATGGTGGGTGGACCTCGGACGGGAGAACATTTTGTACATTTTAAAAGGACGTTAAACGCAAAATTAAGAGGCTAGATCTTTGAAGAACTTTGTACTATTGTAAAGAATGTTGTCCTCTAGTGAACAATGTAATAAACACATTGGTTGTATAGTTACACAACCAATGGTCCCCGTGTTTTTCATAGATAGATGCTCGCTCCTCAGGCTGTAAACAGCTGTCATCTGCCGGCTTTGCAGCCAATCACAGGGCGAAAAATCCAGTTTTTCATGCAGTGTTTGCTGAAGCAACGGCGCAAAACACAATGTTTCGTTTATGTTATTAAGAGAAGTGTAAAATATTTTTGGTTCATTATGAGACTGGCGGGCCGCCATGGTCACGTCAGTGAATAAGAAACTACTGCAAACTTCTCACAAAACAAAATGTTGGCGGGCAAAAACAAACACTCTCTTCTTCTACGTTTTCCGGTGCATTTCCGGCGGGTACCCACTACATTTAAAAACACAAAAGGCTCGTTCTGGGCTACTGTAGCTGAAAGATGGAGGGAGACCCGCTCCCCATGTAGATAAAAACTTCTCATTCTAAGGTAAAAAAAAACAACACAATAATTCTTATTTTGATGGGATTATGTGCGAAGATACTAGAACTCCACGTCTGACCTAACCTGAATATTTTTATTGAACATTTATTTGCAAGATCCATGCTCTCTGTTGCATGACAGACCTGTTTACCAGCATTGTAAAATAATTGCTAGGAGATGGTGTTCAGGCAACGACATGCAGACATTTCAGAGAAGGGTGTGCTGGGATTGCTCGACAACAACAACAATAACAACAACACACCACTTGCTTGGGTGTCTTTTGCTTCCAGTTTCTAAATGGAAAGACATGATGTCAAAGTCCTTTAAAACTAGCCAACAAAAATGTAAGTAAGTTAGTAAGTAAGGGATGCAGTTTTTGACCAGTATTTCCAACTGTCATTTCAGAGCAGTAAACACACTCGATGATCCCTGAGTGATTGCGTTGTCCTGTTTTTCAATTTGTAAACATAATATACAGGATTGGGGAGTAACGTAATAAGGTAATAATATACACTTTATTACCTCCTAGTTTTCAGTTTGGTTTGTCTGTTTGTCAGCAGGATTACGGAGAAACTTCTGGTCAGATTTTCATGAAACTTGGTGGAAGGGTGCAGCACGAGCCGAGGAAGAACCCATTAGATTTCTGATGCACGAATTATGTTTCTCTTTCGTTAACACTGTGAGATAGGGCGTGGCCTTGGTGGAGGTCTGCGCTCTCCAAGTGCCCTTCTAGTTCGTTTTTGTTTTATTTGCGCTAAAATTCCCCATAAACACATTTACAAGGAAATGTGCAACAATTTGTGTGCGCGCCGTGCGCCTGCCACACGACAATGACCGAGGAGACGCACAGCCGGGACACTGTCAGGAATGTGTTTTTGGAAATATAAGAGACAAATGAGCTCGACAAGATCATTTTGAAGTCTTCGAAAAGTAATCCAAATTATTCAGAATGTTACTTAATTTGAGTAATCTAATGGAATACGTGGAATACACATTATGTATTCAGTAATCTGTAGTGGAATACGTTTTAAAAGTCACCCTCCCAGCACTGATTATATATAATATACATATATAAATAAACACGTCATTGATTACGCAATGTGTGTGAATTTCGGCTTACCATGCGAGCTTTCTCCAACGAAACCCTTTCATTTGTTATGTTCCCTTATTTTCAGAGTGTAGTATTCCTCTTGTAACTTCAAGACTTTTAGCTGCATTTTTATTTTCTCTCTCTTCAGCTGATCGAGGTCCATTGTGTCCGGATCAGAGCGAGTGGAGACTGGACCCTGAGTTCTGTGTGAGGTTAGAGGACCCCTGTGGAAGGAAAAGATATGTTATGCCCTTGCATATAAATGAAGCATCTTTGTGTTTGTGTTTGTTAGATCTTACCTTGTCTCTTGCGTCATCACTTGTAATTGTCCTGCATCACGATCTGTGTTCTCGTTATTACTCTGGGGATCAGTGGGAGGGCCACCACCTGTAGAGTTAGTAGAAAACATGCATTTAAATATTGTCTATCGTTGTCTGTCTAAACTAGAGATACACCGATTTCAATTTTCTTGGCCGATTGCGATTTCCTTTTTTTTTTTTTTACCATTTTTTGCCATTCTGACCTGCCGATTCCGATTTTCTTTCTTCTTCAGAACTAGAATTGACAGCATACAAAAACACTTTTGTAACTTTTCTGTCATGGAAACTTGAAATTCATAATAAAACACTGACTATTAAATCACTTACATTTTCTCCAAAACCTTCTCTCACTCTCACTCAAACAAATGTCAAAATAAAAGTGCTCCGGGTAACTGGACAAATAACATCCAACTTAAAATGAATTGCTGTATATCTCACTTTATATAACATGTTTTACTTTCCCAGAAGAAAACAGGTGCAACATATCAATATAAGAAAAACCTGGAGGAGCAGCTTGTTACATGTATACTAAGTAAGTCACCTAAAGTGCCTAAACACATAAAAGTGGTGCTATTTTCAGCATGTTGACTTGTACCTCTGTACTGTCAGAGAACTAAACATCATCATTTCTACTTTGCAGCTGTGTGTCGATGACATCACACCTCCTGCTGAAAGTCATGGTAGGAAGATTCTTGATGCCCCAAACCTCAAACTTCTGACACAGAGTCAATGAACTTGGAATTACAGTATATTAAAAATATATTTGAAGACATGAAGATCAGAGGGAAAACCATGTAAATTGAGGACAGAGATGAAAAGTTAAGACATTAAGAGATAAGTGTTCAGGAAAACAAACCTGCTGGTAACCTTTGATGAGCGTCTCCTGCTCTTTTATTTCTTTATCAATTTGTCTGAGCTTTTCCTCTGCAGCGGAGTCGGTGGCCTCGGCCCATCTCTTCTTCTGACTGGCTTCTTCTGCACTGCGCAGCTGAGGAGAGAAAAACTGCTCATTTATTGTTTATTTATTATACGTATTGATGCATCCAGGGATCCTACAGATTAAGGTAAGTCACATTTAAGACTTTTAAAGACTTTTTTAATGCCACTCAGAATGAAATTTCAGACCAGTTTTACAATAACCTAAATTGTAGGCGTAGGCCTACATCCAAATGTTGATCTGTTGCTAGTTTATTGTAGTGGGTGTCTGGTTCATATGAATGTTGTTGGTTCTGCTATCAGGATCTTCATAACATTCATGTGAGACATAGGTGTTTATTTTGATATTTTACAATGCAACAACAGAAAAAAAACAATTAATAAAATCCTACATCCCATGTCTTTTAAAGACTTTTGAAATTGAAAAGACATTTTAATACCAATTAAGGCCTAATTTGTAGATTAATTAATTAAATGTCTTTTAAGACTGTTTAAAGATCTGCAGGAACCCTGTGAATCATTGTTGCTACTACAGATGTCCAGACCTTTTTATTTATTTTTTAAATTTTTGCATCTAATTATGAGTCCATCAATATTGATTTGCAAATCTGAGCCAACCCCCACTCTCAATTACATAAGTAGTAAATGTGTGCAACAAAAACAGCTACAAGACATGCAATAAAAGTTTTGTTTTGAAAAGTCCTGAGTAGTCAGTGTGTTAGTGCACCTTGCTTTGCAGCACGTAGTTCTGCTGTCTGAGGGAGTTGAGCTCCTCTGATCCTTCCTTCATCATCTGCAGCTCCGTCTCTTTCTGAGCCAGCAGGACTCTCAGCTCCTCCTCCCTCTGCAAGTCAAACATCAACTCATCATCACTAACTCTGGAGAATCAAACCTAACACAGTAGAGTTTGTAAAGGACAAATGGTACTAAAGTCAATATGCACTGTTAACATGCACATGAGGTTCTAGGGCTGGACCCGAATATTTGACTGTTTGGGTATTTGTTTGTTGGGTAGGTATTCAGATAGTCGTTATTAATGCCTTAAATAAAACCACTGCAGTACAGTTATTCAATTTCAGCTCAGTGTGAGAGTCTTTATTTCGTTTTTCTGTCATTTACAGTGACGTTTCTTTCCTTTCCTTCGGCCTGTGTTTCACTGAGTGCAGGGCTTTACACACTCAGGAGTCCACTAACTTGTTGCTCTTGCTACCAATATTGACTGCTCTGTTTCAGCAATGTTAGACTAAAAAAATGTTTTATCAGAATTAAACAACGAGGAGAGAAAGGTATGCTAGCCACTAAGCAAATGTATGCAGTGTAAACACTGAAACACTGCAGCGCCACACCGTCCATCTCCACTGAGAACAGAGG
>JAOVVB010046998.1:0-14867 GCA_028570985.1 Heterobranchus longifilis
TATTTATTACTTTATCCAGCCACTGTTCACCATAGGGTGTTCCTAACAACTAATTCCCCTGATGTTTAAATGGATGTTTAAACTAATAGTTAACTACTTTAAAAGTAAGAAAACATTAAGAAAACAGTCAAAATCTACAAGGTTAACATTGTCTGAAAAAATATTGCATGTATTATAATCATTAATCACATTTTTCAATAACCAAATCATATTTTAAATGCCACTGAACTCAATATGAACCTGGTGTCCGCTCCACTGGAGCAGCTGCAGTCACCCCGTTTTTGCATCGTGTATTGGCAAACTTGACGATAGAACGATCTGACTATGGAGAAGATTGCCCAACTCTAATTATGTGCTCACACAACCAGTACTTGATTAACATAACTAAAAGCATCTTACAGTACACTAATAATCTCATCGCTCTGTTACTACTATCAGTTTCTGCTACGTTTGTGGTACTCTCAGATATTATGCTGTTGCTCAGTAGAAGTCTTCACAGGTCGACTCGGTTCCTAGTATGAGAGAGACCCAAATTAATTCAGTCTAATTGTGTTGGATTTGGTTCTGTTGTAATTGCTGCAGGTCTCAGGTCTGTGTGTCAATATGTTTTATACCCAAGTGAATGTGAGTGGACAGGTTGTCAGTTCTGGTCACGTTAATTGTGAAGTGAAGGAAAAATACCATGTGTTGCTAGTTGTTTCAACTGCCAATGCTTGTTAATTGGTGGCACATCATGCTGTGTTGGTGTCTGACTGTCCTGGTCTCTTTCTGACTGAGTCTCTCTTTTTTTGAAAATTAATAAATGCATGTCGCATTTGGATCGGCATTTCAGGGTTTTTTGGACCAGGTCCAAATTTTGGACCTGTGAAGAACTTTATGACTCATTGCTGACACAGCTAGCATCTGGTTAACACCACAGAAACCTAAACCATTGTGAGTGGTCAGATTAGATGATTAGATTCATTAAACAGGGCTGAAACCAACATTTTTGTTGTTTCATTGATCATTTTGTTGCTCACCGGAGCCCAAAGTAATGTCTTCTATTTTGCCAACCAACAGTCCAAAACCCAACAATAATTAAATTCCAATGATAAAAATGGAGAAAAGCAGCAAATCCTCATATTCTTAGAGGCTGGAAAATATTCTAGCTCTAAAGAATGTAGAAAAAGTTACTTTAAATTTGAAGCACCAGTTTAGGTGATCAATTAATTGTTTCCTAAATTCAGAAGGATATTTTTTCATGTTCATCTCACAATTCTGTGAAGCTGTACATCATGCAGGCTTTGGATTTAGTACCGGCTGTCAGGCTTCCTGGATCATCGCCCTAAATGATGAATCTGGAGAGCATTGGTGTAATTCACATTAATTTCCAAAACTTCACCCCCTACTTGTTTGTAATAGCCATTTATATAACCTATTGCCTTCCCAACAGCAACACTATTCAACTCCCACCCACACAAAAAGATTAACAAAAATAAAAGCTGACCCTCACATAATTAAGTGAAACTTTAAGACCATGGCATCTACATTTTTTATGACAAAGGTTACCCTGACAAGATTTATGATCCCATTTGCTTGTTTGAAAGTTTGATAAATGACACCCACCGAGCAAGTGTGACCATACACACAATGCATGGTGCATGTCTGTGTTTTTAGTACCCATTGATCCCCATTAATCCACTAAAAATAACCCTATCTACTTACTTTGTGCAGTTGTGTCGCTGTTCTGGCTCAGAGATCTGTTTACGATAATCTGTTGGCAGTGTCTGGGCGCTGCACTACTGCTGCCAGTTCCCCAGATGTGCCAGTAATAAGACATGTCAAAGTGATGCCAGCCAATCAGAGGCCAAACACACAGGGCACAGTGTCTCCCTCATGAATTTATTAATATAAATACCAGTTGGCAGCTACTGTGGTCATCACCAGACATGCAAAAATCACTAATTCGGTTGTTCTACTGTAAAGATTGTCTTGCCAGATCTGTGTTCCAGGTTGGAAGAGAGTTTCATAGTTTTTATGCCTCTCTTTGTTTTTTTTAGATAAGTTTTGGGGAAATTTTGTTGAAATCTAATATGTTTAATGTTTGATATAGTGTGCATGATGATTAGGTGGACTGGGATAAATCCATACCCTCTCCTGAGTCAATCATGAAAAACCTAGAATTGGCTAAATATAGCAGGCTCTTGCTTGCAATATACTATTTTATGTGTTCTTATAAATTATTGAGAAGAGAAGTGTAACCACAGTTCAACATTCGTTGGTTGTTGTGAAGGTCATGCTGTGTGTAAACATTGACAGGATGTTTCACAAAGGACATCAGATAATTTAACTTTGGACAACCATCTCATCAAAATCATCTCATCACATGCATGTTTGACGTTATTGATTTGGCCCTGTGGCTGGTTTGGGCTAAAAATCCCTCAAAGACAAAAGTCAAGGAAACTCACATGCTTCACTCACTGAGCAACATTTAGTGAGATGAATGCCAAATTATTTTTACAGAGTGAATCATAATTTCTGCTTTGTAAAAACTGAGGCAACATTTGATTTTTGACTGAGGGATTGTTCTTGAGGTATACCAATTATTCCAGTATCAAGGGATTGCCCCAAAAGCCCCAAAGTTAACCATCACTGGCTTTAAGATTAATTTAAATGTGCACAAGCAACTAATTAAGACAGTCAGGGAATTTACAGCCTGTAAATGTGGTGATACTGTACAGTGAGTCATGGAGGCCTTAGTCTGACTATGCACGCAAAAAAATTAAATAATGGAAAAGCCTCTGAGACTTTATTAGTTAATTGCTTATTAGGAAGTAGTAAGTACCAATTTTTAACTTGAAGGTACTAATTTGATGAGGGGACATAAGTCAGCAACAGAAAAACTGGAAATACGGGAGAAATAACATTATGTGCTATTCAAGTAGAAACAGAATAACATCTAAAGCTTTGTTGGCTTTGCCTTCAGTCTAAAATATGACACCAAACAAACAAAAAACTACTGAGCAATTTAGTAAATAAGGGAAAATTATAATCACACACTTGCCAACTCTGGTTGTAAATAAATACGGTTGGGTACTGAAACCCGATGCCAATATGACCGATACTGGATTGAATGGCAACACAGATTTCGGTGCATCATTTCGATGCCACTTAAATGCCTGCACTGCCCTCTGGTGCTCCGAAACTGACGTTACAGGCAACAGAAGCATCACGACGTGATGCTAGTTAACATTACACTTGGCAGCAATGTTAACCTACCATTAGCTAATAGCTAGCTTAAACATGGTTAAAATGCTTAAAGCTAAACAGTCTAAAGTGTGGCTGTATTTCACTCAAAAAGATTCCAATACCAGTACAACAGTCTGCAGCTAAAGACACAGCTAGCTTACTGGTAGTCTGCAGCTGCACTTTTTTCGAGACATGTGTCAGAAATGATGGAGAAACAGCACAACTGGAAAATTCTCCATCTTCCCTGAAGTCACCAGTGTGGCAACATTTTTTCTTCCCTGCGAGTTATGTAAACAAACAACAAACATTAAAGCGTGTGGGTGCCGACGGGACTTCGTGGTGCATTCGTGGTGCATTCAGGTGCACCTCCTAAACTCATGGTGCATTCAAGTGCACCTCGTAAACGTTAAGAAACCCATGCTGTTGTTGTAAAGTACCCTTCTGCCATCAGTTTGTTCCCAATTTAGTGAAATAAGTTGTTGTTCCATTTTAAATACATTATTTAAATTTGTCCATATGGCCTTAGTGTGGCACATAAATACTGTAGTTTTATCACACTTGATACCATGTAGCTCTTTTTTAAAGAAAAAAATTAAAATATAAATGACAGTTGTCAGGGAAAAAAAAAACAATGATCTGTTGATCTTTACAAATCAAGACTCCATAGTCTAACAATGGCATAGCAGTCAGCTGAATAAAAAAAGTTTAAATCAAATCATGGATTTGGAGAATCGTGACACCCCTGCTGTTAACAGTTATTGTTCAAGTTCAAGTTTTGAATACAACCCAATAAATACAGCAACATAACTCAAACTGCCAGTAAGCAAAACCCCAACCAAGAATATAATGTTGTAAAATGACATGGTTGACCTTATCAAGAACCAGATAACTTGAATTAATCTTTTGCTGCTAATGAACAGAAAGGTAATAGCAAGAGTAGGCACTGGTGGTCATCAGCTGGACTATAAAGGTCACTACTACATTCATTTCTCACAAGTTTAACAAACAACCCTGAAGTGTTTGTATTAGCAAAATCAGTGCTTTGCCATTTTGTGCATGAAAACAGAATATTAGAGCTGCTCTGTACAGTTTGTTCAAACTCTATTCTGTTGGGTTATTCATTTGCACGTTGCCATTGTGTTTTGCCCTGCAATAAGCCATGAGGCTACACAGCTTTTAAACTGTCTTATCTGCGGTTGAGGCTGAATAAACTCATTATTGTTCAGCATTTACATGGTTTCACTACCTTTTATATTTTCTCGCAGTTTAGATCAGATGCTCCAAGCACTCAAGCAGCAGTACTTCAAACATAAGACTGGAAGTTAGTAGCTTTTTAAGGCCAATTTACATTTTGTTGACTGTCGTGGGGTGTTCTTTTGGTTGGCAGGTGGAGGATAATGGGTGATGTGTGCCACTTAAAAGTGGAATCCTGCTTCTTCATTTTGTGTTTTAATTTGGACAGTTTCTGAATCCCTAACACTTATCTTAGGGTATAAACACCCATTATTGTTTTCAGAAGAGCTCCTGGCACTGTCATTATTCACAGCATTTTGACAAAAATTGAAATGCAGCTCACTGACAAATCTTTTCAATCCTTACAAATTAAATGACAAAGCCTAGAAGCAAACTGAACACAGACTATAATAGCATGGTAACTCATTATTTTTCAAGCAGGTGGTACAAATCCTCAACCCGAAGCTGAGGAATGACCCCAGTTATTTGTGTTTACATGGGAAAATGCACAGTCAGCGGTACAACAATCAACTATTAGAGTGGCTTGTAGGGGCATTTAGAGTAAGCAGATAAATAACAGCTGTATTCAGGTCAGTGAAAGAAAACATACAACTGTCTTTATCTATAAAGGGGAGCAAAAGATTAAACAAGAGTATAAGAAAAGAAAAGAAAATCAAAGAAAATCTTCTCATATTAAGCCTACTTGTATCCTAGTCTTGTGTAGCCAGACCTATCTCCACAGTGCTGTGTCCGTGCTGGGGGGGAGGGCTGGATTGAATAGCTTTCACTCTGATATCGTGGAAACAACTCCCCAACTGAACTGAATTGTCTTGGGCGGCGCTACGCCCCGACTGCAGCAAAGGGACTTTGAGAACCACATTAAGGGAGAAGGGACTTCCACTGGCCGGGGTCTCCTCCCGGTGGAAGTATAATGCTTTATACCGACGCTGCTTACATAGCAACCCAGACCACTTGTACCCTAATGTCGTGTACACACCGGGCGCAAATAAATACATTTGTGCGATTGAATTACATTTAAAGTCGATGTAAAGACGCGATTGGACGCGAGTTCCAGTCGGGCGACACGAATTGGGGCGACGTGAATGATGCGAATTGGGCGGCACAATGACGCGGCACGATGAAGTGAATGACGCTCATTCGCGAGAGTTGAAATATCGGAACTTCCACAGCGAGCGTTGCGAGTAATCACACAAATTAAGCGAGTCAAAACAGAAGATTCCAGCATCCAAAATGCGCGAATTAAGCGAGTAGATTATTTTATTCGCGTGTGGTCTGAACGCCCCATAACAGATTTGTTTACATAAAGTTCTGCCATGTTGTTTCCTGCGTTCCTCAATAATGCAGCTAAAAAGGTACAGAGTGGTTTAACTATATGTTTGATATTTTATTGTTGTTATCTTTTGTATATGATATTATAGCTGATATTTTATTGATATTTTATTGTTATTTATGTCAAGCACAGTACCGGAGGGGGCAGCAAAGCATTTTACTGCACAATGTAGAGATGTTTTGAGTCTGTGACAAATAAAAACTTAAAACTTAACTGACAAAATGGAAGTTGACTCTTGGGGCTTCTCAACTGATGGATCTGATCATCAATGTAGCGGGCAGCCCTAGCTATTGTACAAAACATGATGATGGCACATCTCTCGAATAATGACTTCTTAATTTCCAACAAACAAGATGCATCAACACTGTTGCTATTTCTAAACTTGAACAACGGTGACCGCTGATCTATGAGTTTGTCTAAAACAGTTAACACATTGAATTTGTCAATCATGCTCATGCATACTCCAATTGAAGTGAATGAGAGATAGAATCTTCCTCTTTAGTTTTAGCTTAGTCACAACACCAGTCCAAAACGTACTCCCTCTACGCCAGTCGGGTCTTTTAAACAAATTGATATTCTGAAAGTGGCGGAAATAATGTTTTCCCATTGTTCTGTGGGGATCGGATTAGTACTCTGAGTGAGTACAACGCATAGGGAATTTTTAATGCTGTTGAACTTGTGGAGTTGAATGATTCATTGTAATATTTGTATATTATGGGAGGGGACATGCATCCATTCTTTTAAAACATATCGGCAATACCTCTATGCATGCACTTAAACTAAAGAAAACTGCAGAAGAGATTTGGCATTCAGCTCTACTGCCTATACTACAATACAAATTTTGAACAGTAATGCAATTTAAATCCAAGTTTAGCTACAGAATTTACTGTGCTATTTCATTCTTATTGCGACTCCATATCTGTGATGAGATAAGCTCTCACTAATTGGCTGTTTCTGCTCGCCCGGATAAATGCCACAGATCAGCAGCCACTGCTGCCTCCACTGAAAATAATGAGCTAATAAAGATAAGGATCATGGGAAAATTGCAGATTGGGGACCACTCATATTCCCTGTGACTGTGGATGCACATTATATCCTCTATTGTGAAGTAATTATAGACAATCCGTTCTTTCTATGCAAGTTGTCTAAAAAGTGAAGGCTATGGCCACATTTAAGAACCTTGAGGTTTATAATGTGAAGACCTTGACTGCTGAGAACTCCTTTTGTTGAAACTCCTTTTTATTCTCTGCACCAGTTCATTTCAAGGCCTCAAAGCAGAGTTTGAGCAGATTCTTTCTCGCTGCTGTCTTCTCTTTGTTATAGACTTTGTATAATAAAACGTCTGTATCTTACATAAACTTTAACATGCACTTAACATGTTTTTGTTGTACATTAGACTTAGACTTATAATGCAGATCTACAGCATATGTTAAACAAAATGAGTGGCAGCCTCTGTAGGGCTTATATCAATGTTTCTAGCACCAATACTACTTTTGTTCTGTGTTGCAGGGAATTGCTTTTGATTGTGATATAGTAAGATATAGAGCTAAGTGTATTGCGATGTATTAAAGTTGAGTACCTTTCAACTGACAGCCAAACACCACCTTAAAACATATGACAGCTGGAAGAACAACACTTGATTTACATCGAACAGATCTTCTTGTTTATAAAATTACAGAGCACAGATTCATGTTAAAGATTATGAAATCTAAACACCAAAATCAAACCAAAAAAGGGGGCCTTAAAGAGAGATGCACTAAAATGAAGCATTTCAGAGAGAGGGTGAATATGGGTATATTCAGACAGACAGTATGAGAAAAATGTGGTTTTGAACATGTAAACATGTTCTGTAGAAATCCATAATACAAGTATGACCTTGAAATTTAGCATAACAGTTAAGTTTCTGCAATGCTTTTGGGGAAATCTAGAAAGAGCAGATATTTGAAAATCTCATGACAGAAGTTCAACTAAGGTAGGATATGCATGTCCGGAGTTTTCAGTTAATGCTATTGCACATTTTAGTATGCTCAGTGTGATCCTGATCTTCTCTGTCAACTCAGCATTCACCCTGTGATCAAACAGAGTAATATCAGTCATACCCTGTCTGGATGCAAAGTGAGTTGATAGACCCGGCAGCATAACATGCCATCAGCGAGAGCTCAATTGGCAGGCAACTCTGATTGAGAGCAGATGAATAGCAACTGCCTCCCTGCAAAGTGGAGAGAAACCCATGAGTCAAATTGTCTTTCTCTGAAGGAGAGCAGTGCAGGAGGTGGTGCAGGTTAGGAATTTGGTATTATAGTAGGAGATATGGGTAAGTGCTTAAAGTCTCCACAGAGCTCATCAGTACCAGTACACGACCTGACCTGTGTAATCCCAGTGTGCTGCATTTCAGCCAGGTCTAGCCTCAGCCAAGATGGGATATATACTTGTTTAAAGTTTTCAAGACACAGTAAATCTTTTTAAAATCATCAATCATTAACCTGGCTCTTCTTGATAGTATGGGAATCAGTGGAGACAGCACAGTCTGTAAGAGCGGAAAACAAAAGAAAACAGAAATATAGTTGAAGAGGTTATGGGATTTTTAAGTAAATTTCACACAATATGCTCACTGGAAATACCGTAAAAGTTGGATATTTTAATATAGAAGTTATGAATGAATTGCAGGACATCACTGATAACTCCACAAATTCCCATACTAAAAGGTTATGTCCTCAGTGCTTATTTTGTCTGAACAAGTCTGAAACCCAAAAGGATATTAAATTTACAATACTATAAAACAGATGAAAACATTCCATCCTCACATTTAAAAAGCTGGAACCAATTATTTTTGTATATTTGCTTGATAAATTATTTGAACCATTATTAAAAGCTGTCCAAGCACGAATCAACACATTCTCATAAACGGGTCGTATAATGATTATGAAAATGTATGCACAACAGTTTGTAGATATAATACGCATTCCGTGTTCCTTTTTAAATACATATGCCGGTCGCGTGATACACGTCATCAATGTTGCCATTAACATTGTGAAACAGAACTAATTCGATAGGTTTAGGCAACAAAACGACTTTGTATGATTAGTAAAAAAACACGAGGATTGCATTAAAATCCCTACTTCCGTGTTCCGTTTTAAATACATGTGACGGTCGCATGATACACACGCCATTAACGGCGTCATTAATATTGTGAAACGGGACTAATTTGGTAGGTTTAGGCTACAAATATACTTCGTTAGGTTTAGGCACTAAAATGACTTGGTATGGTTCGTAAAAAAAACACGAGGATTGCATTAAAATCCCTACTTCCGTGTTCCATTTTAAATACATGTGATGGTGTGAACTCCAGTCTCCTGGGTGAAAGTCCTGTGTGTGGTCGAGCGTGTCTTTGTGTCTTTTAAACCTGGCCCTCATGTCTCACAATTTACGTGCTATGTACGAATTACAGTGCATTACTTTTCGTAGTCCCTGCTACGAACAGGGAGTGAGACCAGACTGCACTAATTGATTAATTGACTCATTTGGGACTTTACTCTAGCTTTTTTGTTTGTTTAAAGTGCTGACTTATTGTATGACCAGTGTAGAAACGAACAACCTCAAACTCTCCTAAAGCTGAAAGTCAGCACTTTAACCTCATTCAGTGCTTCGTTTCAAATGTACAGAGCCAAAGCAATAATAAAATTGTCACTGCAGACTGCACTGTAGATGGGATTGATTAGATCTGGTCTAGATATTCATCACTGTAGCAGGCAACATTATGTTCTTCCCAGGTAGAGTAAACCATATTACATTATATTACTTTAAGGTTTTTGGAAGGTGGGACTTTTTGTCAAATATAATACAAGTTTCAAGTTCTTTATATGCACAATTACAGAGAAGCAGTCGTTGGCAATGGAAATCTTAGATCTCAGGCTCCCTCCAACAATGCTCATTAAATATATATAAAAATAAAACCCACAAGTAAAAATGGAAATAGAAAATAAAATACAATATATTTCTGGTAATTACAAAATAAAATACGATATATTTCTGGTAATTACAAAATAAAATACTGTAATGTAAATTGGGATGTAAAATGTATGTGCATAATGAAAATTATAAGAATGTAGAGCACCTTGTAGAGTTACAGTTGACTGAAAGCAAAGTCAGTTTGTATTTTGATCAATAATTTAGTTTAGAGCTAAAATGATTAGTTGATTAATCGATAAGTCTCTCAACAGAAAATCTGTATTTTGCCAAAGCCTAGAAACAAGAATGTCCCACATTCTCAGTCTTCAGCTTCTTAAATAAAAGTATTGAATGTTTTTTTATTTATTAGTAAACTAAATATATTTAATAACTTCTGGTTTTGGACTGTTGGTCGGATAAAACAAGTTATTTGAATTAGTCACATTAGGCTCTGGGAAGTTACAATGTGCACTTTTTACTTATTTTGGACATTTTAAAGATAAAAGAAAAACAACCAGCAGATTAATCGGTAATGAAAATACGTTGCAGCACTAATTCTTTTCAGGGTCTCAATGTGCAATTTCAATGTGTTTATTTAACATTGCTTGTGGGTTTGAGAATCTGCCACATATTGCCGAACCATTTAGAAAGGAAATTGATTTTTTGTTAATAACCTTTATAAGCTTTAGGTAGAGGCTTAATCAGCAGCCTCCAGATAAATCAAAACACATCAACCTGCATTAACAACGTTATCTGTTACACAGATCATCTTAATAAATATGCTGACATTTTCTACTGCTTCAAATTGCCTTATTTGTTGTGTTTCATTTTTAAATTGTCCCCTTTTAATGAATTTTATTTGCATGTGCAATAATGTACTACTACTTTATTATTTTAATTTTACTCATCCTATGTAACAAAAAGTCTAAACCATTATCCATCAACATTGTAGAGAAGAGATTTTACTTGTAACTTTTTAAGTTGGTCAATATTTAATACACAATTTTGAACTAGTATTCAAAGTGCTGCATGTGTATTATTCATGTTTTATCCCCTTTATTTTGTGATTAGTTACATTATTGTGTATTGATAGCAAAATGGGAATTTGGTCAGAAAATTCTTAATTTTCAACGACAGAAAGAAACCTAAAATACTTGTTATATATATGACAGTGTTTTAGGAGAAATACACAAAATCAGGATGATTTCTTTCATTATTGATTCATCTGCAGATTATTACCTCAGTGTCAAAACGGTCAAGAAATAGTGCCCAAGGACATGTCTTCAAATTGCTTGTTTTGTCTGACCAGCAATCCAAAAGCCCCAGAAATATTCAGTTGATTGTTTCGTATATGACCAAGAAAAGCAGCGACTTCTCACACAGCCGAAACCAGCAAATGAAAACTTAAGAAACAAATCTATTATCAAAATGGTTCATAAGTGACTTTATTTTTCCAATAATATGAAAAGTCAAACATTTATAAATTCACCTATAGCCTACTGGTTGTGCCCTAAAAATGAGGCTTAAAAACTTTTGACGGACAGTAGATCTGCAAAGTACATCTTAATTTAAAGATTATTTTTATTCTGTGCTGTGCCATTAATAATAGACACTCATCTCCAAGGAAAGTCCTTAAGTCACTTAGAATTAGTTTGCTCAGTGCACCCTCTAAGTCATATGGAGTGTGTGGAGCCCTAAGTAAGGGATAATGTAGAATGAGCCAGTCATTATTGCAAATATAGAACCCTGACAGGGTGATGCAGGACACCGACGCGGAGCAGAGGGGTCTTGAATCACCCTAATCACCTGGCAACAGTTTGCTATACTTAGCAATGGTCTGCTATAGAGAAATAACAGACCTTATAATGTTGTGATTGACCAATCAGAATGGAGTATTCAACAAAGCCGTGTAATAAAGTCTGATATTGACCTGCGGCCATTTCAGTAGGTCACATGGCATCATTCAAAGGTCCAGCTGTATTCTACAGTCATAATTGGCTGGCTAAATGGTTACATTTGGTGGGGATATTAGAAATCTCCCAGCCACTGTGAACTGTTAACAAAAAAGTTAAGCTTCCTGCCCTGCAAAGAATCTAAACCTCATTAAGAACCAAAGCCACAATGTGTCTTCTGTTGCAGTTTTGTCCTTTATAGCTTCCCTTGTCCTTTTTTAAACTTCCCACATTTCAAAGCAGATGGGTTACACCCAAGGATTGGCCCGCTGCTATTCATTCTCATTCTCTTTTTTAGCACTTCTTTCCACTCTGGTTGTTCCTACATTGGGGTAATTACCATTCAGCACTCTCCTGAAGGCTCTGGCTGTAAAATTCAATCAGCAACCAAGCAAGATTTAACTCCCAAACTCCCATATGTTGAAGCAGTAAAGCCCTGTCCATTGATTTAGCGGTAACATCCTTTTTCTCTTTTGGCTGTGTTCAAACGGCTCTGGCGCTGGCTTTTATATGTGGTTCCAAATAATATCGGAAATAGATGGACTTTGTTAAAGGAGGCCTGTGGGGGGATCTAAAGTATAAAGCTCTCTAAACAGAGCATATTGCTGATAGTATTTCAATTGTTGCTGTTAAGACAAACTGCATTAAGCAAGATATTTAACTGAAATATTTGGACACTTAACTTGTGCAGAAATAATGCAATAATACCCATAATGCAAGCTCCACTCGGTTAATTTTAAACTTGCCTAACATTGAGGACAATGTTTGAATTCGTCAACAGTTGCTAACAGCAACATTAGGCCAATTTAAAGACCACAAACAGCCCTCCAAATAGAGTGTGATTTCCAGAGCCCCTGTGAAGGCTGATGGCTATTTTGTTGTCCCCACATACACCATGTTTGTTGCATGGATTAAAACCCCAGCTCTGCATTTGCTACTAATGTCACATCTCTTTTCAGTCTGTCTCTCTTCACCCTGGACACAAAAGGCAATAAAACACTTGCAGAGAGATTGCTGCGCCCTCTGAAAGGTCTTTTATCAATCAGTGTTAACTACCTGCCACGAGCTTATTACTCTGGGCCATATGTGACACAGCAAACCTATTAGAAGTGAACAGTTAGTATGCTGAAAAGCCAACTAACACACCCAGTAAGCCTCTACTTTAGCTGAACCTCCAGCTTACAATTGATGAGCTTGAACAATAGAAGCTGCTCATTCTCTTTTCTTCTCTAAATTCTCACCTCTCCTGTGATTATGTCTAGAGAACTTTTGCATAAAGTCCAGGTCTTTCATTTTTTCTCTGGAAAGGTTTTGAAATTTCATAGTGCCTCATGCCATGTAAGACGCCATAAAAATGGATTGAACACCTTAGTAGTCATGCAGGGGTTCTCAATGTGGGGCCCAAAGATCTTTAGAAGTCCTTGAATAGTTTTATTTTACTTTTAATTAGGGATGCTAATTTTCATTTTTCTGACCGATAGCCGACCCTCGTTAACCGATCATTAATCATCAACCCACAAGCAGGAAACTTTCCCAGTTCACCCGTCCAGGAGGCTCGGACATATACGTTCAGCGTCTGCGGAGAGCTGCAGCCGTTTACTGGCCACTCAGCCACAATGTTGCATGGATTGTTGTGTGGACACATGCAGCCACTTTCCCAGAATGGAGCTGCTTATGCGTTCGTGGTACATGTCCGCCGATGTCCACGACTCCGCACAGTGAATGTCCAAGCCTGTCTCCACCACATCCACCCACGAGGATGTCAGTTGTGTGTCTGCCTGGTGTACTCTGTGTAGGACGGCTGATTTAACCCTCCAGTCCTCATCGTTACAGGGGCATCATGTGTCACGTAGATCTCCGCTGTGAGCGCCGTTCAGTAGTCGGTTGTCAGAGCCACGCACGGAGCAAAACAAAAAAAAAGAGCTTAAAATGTACCTTGCTAGTGCAAAGTTTACACCAGAAGACAGAAGACCATCACAATATATAATTGCCTTGTGATGGCTAATGTGATAGCAAGCAAACTACTAACACATTTTTACATCCACCTGATGAAAGTAAATCCAATATTCACATTCCTTTTAGCTTTGGTCTCAACCAACTCAGAAAAGTATTTTTGCTTTTCAGCTTTTCTTTACTAAACTAACAAAAAAAACTAAAATCTAACTAAAAAAAAGAGATGCAGAGTTGGGTGATAATTCTCTGTGGTTTTGTTATCATGAGTGTGCATTACTCATTACACGCTGTAATTTTAATCAATGTTAATGTAAAACATATTATTAGTGGGGCTTCAATAACTACTGCCTTATTTTCAACACCAACTAACTGCTTTAGTTTTTTAACACCAAATGCCAAATGTTGTCATTATGACTTTAATGACATTATGATTTCAAAATTAATTTGTCTGATTGCATTTCAACTTTGATATTTTTCCCCTTTTACATTTTTAAATTTTTTTTTGTTGCCCTCAGGCGGACGATCTACATTGGCTGTTGGCTTTAGTTATCAAACAGATGTTTGATACCTCCAGCCAAATGCTTTTCTCACAGCGGACATTTTAACTTGTCAAACACAGGTGTACCTGATAACATTAATAGTGGCTGCATCCCATAGATGTGCTTGTGCCTCTGCCTTGGCGTAATGCGTGCTGGCTGACTGGCATGTTTCCTAAATGGAGCAGAGCCATCTTTAATGTTATTACTTAACACCTGTGCTTTTCCTGCTACAACGAGTCAAAATGCCTCATGTGACAAAGTCTGTTTGACTGTGAAAGATAACCACATTTGACAGTGATGCATCATTTCTGGACATCAGAGGTTAGAGCTGACTGACAAACACCAGTTTCTTTAAAAAAATATATACAAATATACCGTTACACAGTAGGGGTGTAACGGTATGTGTATTTGTACCAAACCATTTAGGTACAGGACGGTCAGTTCGGTACGCATCATTGGTCCGGTACACCATGTACATACATACATACATACATCACTGAACTACTGTCCCCCCATTACACTGAACTCAGAAACTTAAGGTCATCAAACGCAAAACTTCTGTTTGTCCCAAAATCCAAGACAAAGTGTTTTGGCGATCGGTCATTCTCTGTCTCTGCTCCAAAACTGTGGAACGCTCTACCAGCTCCCATACGGTTCTCCCCT
>JAOVVB010047008.1:0-14867 GCA_028570985.1 Heterobranchus longifilis
CGAAACATATAAATGTAACACATCCGTGGTTGCAGAAACGTACAATGCCAACATTTATTCTGGGGATAGAAGTTGTTAACTGGCTTCCAGTTGATTTGAGAATGTATGTCCCATGGAGTAACTCCAAGACATTAGGTGGACGATTTTAAACATATTTAGTGCAACTACACATATTTCAGGAATAAAAAGCCTCTAATAATAATAATGAGGTGCATGAGCAGACTGCTTCTCTTCTTATACATTCTTTAACAAATCTTAAAATGCTGATGCATAAAATACTCGCTAACAGACAATTAGCCTCTTGGAAATTCAGCCAACAATTGCTTAATTCTTAGATTGTAAGCTACTCTGGTGGAGGAATTGTAAGAATGTGTGTTTTGCTAACAAGTACATGTTTGTGTGGACACTGGTTTCTCACCACAGTTAAACCTGCACATCGGCATTTCCCCGAGCTCAAATAAACCATCATGTGTTAACGTGAAACTTTCTGCATACACACCCAATTAAATCTGAGTCACCAAATTCTACTCAGATCCTCAGAGTGCTTCATGCATTTATTTTGCACTGTTGAAGAAGTGCACTGCAAATGGTGATTTATTATGCAATAGCAACCTTGCACAAAGCGTCTGCTGATGGTCCCTCAGGTGCTTATTCTCCACCACTGGCTGTGCGTTACTTCAGAACTCTTAATGACGCCCATTATTCAATTAAGGAAAATCTATGAGAGTGTGTGAGCAGGGAAACTGGTTCACACATTCTAGTGACTTTAAAATAGTTTGTAATGAGGTTCAGATTGATTCCAGTCCCACGCAGAGGAGTTTACATCAGCAATACCCGTTCAATTAACGTCCAAGGTGAGGAAATTCAGCCAGGCTATTTCTAGGACACTGTTCTGAATGAATCAGCAACAACGCCTACCTTAACAAAGGTAGCAAGATTCGTAGGAAATGAATAATGTATTGCAAAATGAGGCATTATAGTGCAATAATATGAAATATAACTATTTAAAATCATGAGTATTGCAAGTTTATGACTAGAACAAATACCAACAGATTAAAATAAAGACGAGGGCCTGCTTTGTTGGTGTAAATCAGTGATATATTTCTAAGTTGACTTATTTTATTTAATTTTAGATTGATTGAGAAGGAAATATATTCAGGAAGTCAGGGTTATTAGTATGTACTCAGATGCAACATGCATTTATGTCTTAAATGTGTTTCCATACCGAGAATATTGGTGAGCCACAGGGCCAGGTCTTCCTTCATGGGCAGCAGACTGGCTTCATGTCGACTGGCCAGCCACTGGTGATACTGCTGCATGTCTGTGAGGCCGGGGCCGCTGGGCTGTTTGGGGCTCAGGGAGCTGCACATGGTTCCCTACTGACGGCCTGAGGAGGACGACAACACAAAGACAACACAGTGACGCAACGTAAACCTTCAATGTGAGTTTGCAAAGAGAACTCCAGACAGGTCTCTATGTACTGTATATGGGAAATCAATATGGAAATAGACACATAACATCTGTGTAATATGCTGTTGTGCAATGTGGTGACAGAATAATTGGAAAAATGAATTCTCGACTGGGAAAATTCACGTGAGCGCCCCCTCAAGTCTGAAGAACTCTGAAAGTCAGCAAACATGGCGGACGAAAAGTGACGGTAATAGTCTGAAACTTTATTAATTAACATATTGCATATCAATTTTGCTCACATGTAATTTGTAACATGTATTAGGTTATAACCATTAGTTGCTGTCCATGGAGAGTGACCTAGATTAGTTAGAAAAGTTATTATTAGCATTAACCCTGATAACAACACGAAATTGACAGAAGGGTGGGACTCAGAGAAAAAGTCGCAATTACAAATCCGTCTGTTACTTCAGCACCACGGACAGTGACATGGATTTATCACATAGACTGTATATAAAGATGGACGACGTTTTGCACTTCCTCCCACTGTACAAAAGTGAAGCCAGAATATCCTGGATACGGGCGCCGCCATGTTGTGATTCTGGAGCCAGAGTGCACAGTTGTGATCGGGCGGGATCGAAGTCCCGAAATCTGGAAATGATTGGGGAGACGAGGTCAACGCAGGCGGGTTAATCAAGTCTTCATCGAGAACTGGAGGTGAGGTCAGTTTTAATATCTGTAAACAGTAGTATGCTAGCTAACGTTAGCCGAAAGGCCTATTGCTTGGCAACACCGTCAGCTGCTCTGTACTGACGTAATCATAATCATACAGATTTTAACTCCTTAATATCAAATGTGTTTGATAGTAATCGGGGCAGCCCTGATGATTCTGGAGCAGTTCGGGAGGTCAAAGACTGGATCTGTAAACCGCTCACATTAGCAGATAATCTGGGCCGAACATCGGTACCGACCAAGCTCCCAGATTTCTGCTCCGATTTAGGAGGGTGAATCCAGGGACGCTGGAATCGCGGGGGTGCTGAGGGGGCTACAGCACCCCCTACTGGCGGGGGCTGTTACTGTAAGGCAAAAAAGTTTACAAAAGTTTGCTGTCTGTAGTGTAAAACGTTTTTAAATTAGTGTAAAAATGTTGCTAGTAACTATTAAATATAAATTATCCTGGTCATTCAAATGAATGCAGAAACATTAATGTCACGCAGCATTTAGTATGATGTCATTACATAGACTGATCAGCACCCCCGACTCTGACCGACTTCCAGCATCTCTGGGTGAATCAGGGATGAATCACTCTGAAACTCCTGTAGTCTGAGCCCGGCTTAAGGGATGGAGAGGGGGAATGGCAGGTTAACAAGGGGGGTGCATTTGCTAACAAGGGAGATGGCATCCCCCCCTCCAATCGCTTACTGATCGTGACAATATTCTTCAATAACAGTTGACATTCAGTCCCAGGAGGAGGAGAATCAAATGAATAGAAGAGAAGAGGGATCTGAGTGCTTTTGTCCAAATCCTGGTTTTGATTTACAGCCACCTGATGACATGAGACAGCACAGTTCCTGCCCTCCTCTTCACTGGACAAGAGACACTTTTATACTAGCCAGACACACACAGTAGGACTCCTATTCAACAAACAGCAGACACAAACAAAGAGCTCCTTCAGATTACACATACAGTCTATCATAGAGCGTAAATCAATCCAATCCAGCAGACACTGCAGCGGGCCTTACATTACACGGCCTGATGGAGAGACTGCGTTTGACATCAATATTCAGAGCGACATTTAACAGCTACTCACTGCCTGCAACGTGAAGTCAATGAGTAAATGAGACATTTCTCACAGTCTTTTCCAATATGGTGCTGCAGTGTGCCAAGTGTTCGCTGTCCATGATGTCAAAATCTTTCACATTTCAATCCAGTGTCACTCCATTAGTGGATGCTGATGCAAGTGTGTAGCTGACAAAACAACTGGGCACTAGATGCAAGGCCGGACATGGAAAGAGTGTATGTGCGGACATCATTTTAAGAATTAAGAAGAAAAAGAAATCCCACTATAAAAGCAAGGAATCTCTGTCTGTCCGTCCGTCCGTCTGTCCTTCGCATAACTCGAGAACCGTTCATCCGATCGACTTCACACTTGACAGGTGTATTGCTGAGGACCCATGGTAGTGCAGTGTCGAGTGTGGTGCAATTTGGCCAGATGATGGCGCTATAACAATAAATTTTACATTTTGGCCTGTAACTTTTGAACCATACATCTCAGATAGGTTTTTTCCCCCTTCATCCATCCATATAAGCCACACACCCATTTGGGTTCAGATCGATTTTCCACCATTTTTAATTGTGTCCAAATCAGGGTTCTTTTGCTACTCCTACGACAATTTTTCAGCAATCGTCACCAATTTGGTACAGAACATCCCTGGACCAAGCCGGGAAAAGATATGGTTGAAGATTTTTGATGTTCCGTACAGTCTTGCTATAGGTGACATTTAAAGTTTAGTCACTTGTGTCATATCTCCTGAACTCTTTGTGCTATTGCAACCACATTTGGTGGCACAAATTTGGTGCCATTTGGCCAATAGGTGGCGCTGTAGCAGCAGCATCTCACTATAAAGGAAGGAATCCATGTCTGTGTATGCATGTATATCTCAAGACACACTCATTCAATCGACTTGGCATTTAGTGGGTGTAATTCTAAGGACCCAAGAGAGTGCAGTGTCGATTGTCAATCAGTTGAGCGGTTCTGGAGAACACTGCAATGAGCCATACCGTGGTTCTCGATAACGCTGCACACAGGACTTCCGGGTACCAAGAGATTGGCCCGCTCCGAACAGTCACGCCCCTCAACAACGCTGCGAGCAGCAACACAGGGCACCAAGCAATCGAGCATGCACAGAATGGGCACTGCAGTTATAGAATAAAATGAGCAAAGACTCAGAGAGATTTCAGGATTGTTTAAAAATGGGGTTATTTTAAAGTGGTTTGTAATGCACCAGATGGGACTGATGATGACTGATATGATTTTTGTTCCACCTTATCCTTTCTGTTTCTTTGTCATTAAATTATATGTTCCAGCTTCATTAAAGAAACATAAAGTGGGTTGAATACAATCCACATTCTAACAATGAAATCAAGTTGTTGCATCTAAAAGGTTTTGCCTTCAGCATGGATACAAGCAGGAACATCTTACACAGTACATGTTAGGCAAATAGCAACAGGAAATTTGATGCAAATGACAAGAAGAGCAGGTTATCCAAACAAGGAAGCGAAGCTGGCATGAACAATTAGTTCATAGTCTGTGATGTCTGAAAATATCCGCTGAATACCGAGGGAGTGTAACACAATGTGAGGAATCTGACCTTTAAAACTGTGTAACATTTCAAGGTCCCCCTGGAGTCGGCTGCAACCAAATCGCACTGTGGTGCCACACTGGACATCAGGACCTTGATGTCCGACCCAAGGTCGTCTTATCTTGCTGAAGACAAGAGCTCCTCGTTTTGTACACACACACACACACACACACACACTAAACTCTGGAGCTCAGCACTCACACACAGGTGCTACATTCCCACGTCCACTGTGGTGCAGGCTGACAGACAGAACAAGGCCACTGGGACAACGTCTCATGTCTGTCAAAGCCCATTCATACAGGCCCATTCACTGTGTCAATAAAAACATGCATTTTGGACAGCATAAAAAATTACTTCTATTTTCTCAAGCACGGATGGATTACTGAACGGGCACAGGCCCAGGGGCCCCAAAGTGTCAGCCCCCCCCCCTGGCCTTCACCTGCAAAATGTCACTAAAAAAGATACATACTGACTATGAAGAGATGCAAAATGAACACAAAGAAACATAAAACGACCACAAAGAGATGCTAAGCAACTGCAAAAAGACACAAAACCACAAAAAGATGCATAATGACTACAAAGGGACACGATATGACCACAGAGACACAAAATAACTACAAAAAGGGACAAAACGAGAAGATGCAAAATGACCACAAAGAACTATAAAACGACTACAAAGAGATGCAAAATAACTACAAAAAAGGGGAAAACAACCACAAAGAGACACATAACCACAGCAAGATGTGCAACAACTAAAAAGAGATGCAAAAAATAACAAAAAGAGAAAAAAGCATCATAAAGTCTGTCTTGCTTCATAGGAAAGGTGATGGGGCCTTTTGCGTGTCTTTGTCCAGGGGCCGTAGTCTCATAATGCAATAAAGATGTTAAATATTTTTCACTCTTTTTAAAAAATATATATTTTACATATCATCACTGTCCATTGAAACCAATTTATCTCCAACTTTCTCTGACTTCTGAAGCTAAATAAATCATTTAAAAATGCTGAAACTGCATTGGAGTAATGAGTAAACGTGTCAATGAACAACCTAGCAAAATATTTAATTTTAGTTCAAAAGCTGTATTGTTCTCATCAGGATTATGAATAAACATCACACTGGGATTCCCCCCTCTTTTCCCCAGGACAGAGTCCTAAAGAAACAACCAGCTGTTGTTAAACATACGTGGTTCCTCTCACCACACTGCAGCCTGACCTCTTCCACTGCAGGCCAAAAACACAGCCAACACCACCACTCTGCTCGGATTTATGTCGCATTTGCTGAACTCCCTTGCTGCTTCATCTATGGGATGCTATTTTTCAGAATCAGATTCAGAATCTGACAGTAGGCTCAGGATTAGAATCAGAAAAACATCAATATAGCCCCAAGATATTCGATTATACAGAGCCATACATATAAGCCTCATGACTTCAGTAAAAGCCATCATAACCTGCCACAGTTGGCTGCAGATTGCTCCAGGAAAGGCATATGGATGGGAATTCCAACTGCTGAATCACATCAATTAGAAAAAACAAGAGTGGCTCTGTCCTCCTCACCCTCGCCGCCCTTCATGCCTTTCTCCTCTACAACAAGAAAACTGATCTGGAGGCTGATTTGTCCATTTAAACTCAGCATGTTTCTACTGCAGATAAGCAATGAGTGTGTCCTTAGTCAGTGTTGTTTTCAGATATCAGATTGCATCATCAGTCTCCAGCAACAAAAGCAATATGATCTAACATTAAACAACACAATAAACCTGCACAAATCATATCCACATATCATCAAGCATTCCAATAACACTGTTCTTGCATGGCGTCATAAATCCTGAGCTGTAGTCTTGCACATATTTATTCTAGACTAAATAATTTCTCAATGTAAAAGGCAGCCTCAGGCCTGCATTTAAAGAGCCCTGAAACTGCATTTCAGCCCGACAACATGTCTACAAACGTATTCCTACATCTTCTGTTGTCTGAATTTAGTGCATTAAATTGGTTTTGGACTGTGTTGCATGAGCCTCTTAAAACACTCGGCAGCAGATTTAATTTACAACTGTTATAAGATTTTAAAGCTGTCTCCGCCTTTACAACTGTCACAAATAAAAACAGCCACAACAGACATTTCACCACTCTGGAAAGAGGATCAAGGGAGGACGCCTGATGAGATATGACTGAAATCCAGCAGAGCACTCACTAATTAAAACCAATGAAATGACTGTGAGCTGCAACTGAAGAAAATATGTCATATTCTGTGTAATTAAAAAGGTGCCAGGAATTACTTTTGACAGAAATTTTTAAAAAGCAAGAATTAACAGCTTTGGCAAGAAGTAAGACTTAACTGAGCCCCAACTTTTAAATACAGAATATGACATTATTCTGCAAAGCACACATCCCTCTGGTGAAAAAGAGTAAGGGGCTGTAAAGTAGGCTACAAGTTACACCCCCCACAGCCTAAAACAGAATATGCATCAAGACATTGAAAAGTCTGACATACATTTGGCAACAGTAAAGCAGCAAAAATGTCTTGCATGAGTCAAAAAAAAAGCTAATCTGTGCTCACCCTGGGGGTTCAGCTCGTTGGTGCACCTTCCTCTCACTCGTCCTGAGAGCTGCTGGATCCCAGTTTTCATGCTTTTCACCGCGGTGCACCGACTCACAGGTTAGACTCCAAAACACTGAACCAATGTGGACCGGGGAGGTCTTTCTCGCTGCGCATTTGCACAAGGATCTGACTGCACACACACACACACACACACATACACATACACTCACACACACACACACACACACACACAGCACGCTGCTGCTGCTGATGGGAGGGAAGTTTGATCCTGCTGGCAGTGCCTCCCTCCTCTCTCCGCTTTGTGTTGCCTCAATATGACATTTCTGGACGAAATTCAGCAGCTCAGCCCGAGAAATGCAATCCTTCGATTCACTTTGATTTAATGTTTTTTTCCCTGTGTGCCCATGTAGCCTAATCTGATCCAACTGACAGACTAAATAGGTCAAATCTACAATTATGTTTGCTGTGAATATAATTTAATGACAGATTTGTAGTCGTTAATAAATCATCAAGCAGACACGATCCCAAATTTATAAATTGTGAATTGCTCTGTTGTCAGAAATAAATCAAAGTTGTTTTTCCCTCTAATTTCCCAAACTAATCCTAGTTCGATGGGCTTTGTTTCTGGAAGCCTCTTGACTGGAGAATGTATTACATAAATATGCGTGTTAGCCAGAAAATAAACAATAAAAACAAAATGAGAAAATGTGTGCATATTGAGCTACTCGGTGGCTTTTATTTTGAAGGAAAATAAGTTAAGGACGCATGCGCAGTGGTAGAAGTGGCACAAACGCAGCCGGACGAGAGAAAAGTAAAAGACAAGTGAGTACAACAGCAACTATGTTGCTGTCTACTAAATACTGATTTACTAGTGTGTCATACTCTCTTCTGTGCGTAACGCTGGATGCATATCCTAAACAGCATTCGTTAAAAATGTTTTTGTTTTGAAACGTGCCACCGGAAGTCCTGTTTAGTTCTTTGACTGTTGTTAGCTAACTTGTTGCTAACTCACTAGCTATCTCAATAACGTAGTAGTTTTTCGGTGTCAGAGGACAGTTTGGCTGAATGTTTAGCTCAGTTGTGTCTTTCCTCCACAGTGAGCGTCCTCCGCCGGTGCTCAGAGGCTGAACTGTGAACGTGCAGAGGCGGGAGAGCGCCACATGGAGGCGACGCTGAAAAACTTGGCGAGCACGGCGGAGCTGCTGGCCGTGGCGGCGCACAGCGGTGTGGTGGCGCAGTGGGATAAACAAACTCTGTCCAGAGCTTTTCACTGGGCTCGGTACTGCGAACACCTCTTTTCCAGGTTTCACAATAACCCCACGATAAGGAGGGCTATGGAGACGCAGCTGCAGATCACAAATCAAAGTTTGCAAGCTGCCTTCCCTGCATACACGGACGTCTCTTTCTCGGACCTCTCCCGGTGTCAGCACGTGCTGCTTGTTGGGCTGCTGAAAAATCCTGAGCTGCCCATCTCCATCATGAAGATACTCTTTGACACTACGAGTCCTGTAAATACCCAGCAGAGTGAGTATCAGGATGTCACCGGCTTCTGCAGCCACATCATTCAATGCAAATCTGCTTGTAAAGTCCTGAGTCCTCTCACAGACTTGTCAGCTGTTGGTGCTGATGCTGAGGTGCAGGGGGTGATGCTGATGGAGAGGCTGGGTGCTCTGCTGAGCCAAGGCACTGAAGCCTGTCGGGCAGAGCACATTTTAGACTCTGTCCTCCGGGGATGTGAAGGAGCAGCAGGGCATTTCTGTCTGGTCATCGCTGCAGCTCTGCTGACAACGAAGACCTCCGCTGCAGAAACTGCTTCTGAGGATTTTCTCTTGCACTGGCTGCAGAAAGAACACGGTGTGCTGCAGCACATGTGCTCCACACTGCCTATTACACTTATTACAGACCTGGCCAAAGAACAGCTGACATTTAGAGATGCATACTGTGATGTGCTGAAGAAGTGGGCCTCTGATATGGAATACATAAGCCAGGGTGAATGGGTTCAAACCAGCACAAACCCAACAGTGTCCTTCCACAGACTGACTGAGCACTTTCGGGCCTTGTTTGAGGCCTGCCCCTCTCTGAAGGAGGATGTAGAAAAAGAGCTAAATGCTTTGAAAATGTCTGATGGAGACTTTGATGTCAGAGGTCTGAGTGTGTGGGGAGATCTCCTGTCAGCACTGAACAAGTGACTGTCAGTCTTTTGGTTTATTTAGTGCTGGAAGAGATGCCAAAATGTAGTCAAATGTATCTGTTTATATCTTGATGCAATGTTTGACTAGCTGGGTAATAAACCGCAATACTTTTTGATACCAAACAAAATGTGTCCATAGCACAGATTATTGGAAGCTGTCAGTGTCAATGACTAAAAGCTGACATCAAATGCTCACTCAGATTCATATTCTTCTTTACCTCTGATTAGACTGTTTCAAACATCATTTTGTTTATATTTGACCTATGCAAAGTTCTTGTATGGCTGCTTGGGTTGAGACAACATTTAAGAACTTTGGTTTCTTTTGTTAAATGAAAAAAGTGGTTTTGTAGAAAAACACATTCAGACGAAGGTCTCAAAAAACTAGCATTTTGGTATCAGTACTGAAACTCAGGTATCCAGCATTTTCCCTGGATTGTTTTTAAACAAAGGTGGTGAAGGCTGTGAAAGGTGCATGGCATGCACAGCGTACATAGTTTGTGCACGCTCCTTCAGAGTGGCTGCTTTACGAAATTAACATAACGTGAGGGATTGTGTTTTCTGCAGAAACCAATTTTCTCTGTGCTGACTGTTAAATATGAAAACAAAAACAGAATTACACAACAGATTTGCCATCAATTTTCAACAGTGGTGGCCCATAATTGAGTTAAATAGGCAGGGAAAACCCTGGTATCGTATTAATAATCAGAATCGAAAAACAGTCTTTTCACTACAAAATACCACACAACTTTTGGATGTTGTCCAGTCATTCAGATGTTTCTTTTCCACTTAAATTCTTGAGTCTTTATGCTGTATTTTTTTCTAACTTGTGAAATATAATTGTATACAGACTAACCCAATCAGAAACAACATACTGGATATATTTCCAGATTTAAATATAATATGAATATAATTGATCACAACATTCTAAAAATTAAAATATGCTACACTATCTTGTTTCTTTCACATTATAAATATATATTTTTTAAATTGTATCCATGCACCTTTTTTAAAATGTCAATACAAGTGGATATTTGTTAAAAATGCACAGCTTACAAGGTTTGGACAGATGGTAGCATCACATGCTGCCTTGTAATCAGCAGCAGCATGTGATCATCTGACTGAATTAAATTGAACCTAATAGTCAGGCAGTGAATAGTTTACATTTTATAAATTGGTCTCTGGAGATTAAAGGCTTCATTTAGCATCCTAAATCCCACCTTAATTATATTATAGATGTGGAGATTTAAAATCATTCTGTAGCTGCTGATTTATGAGGTCCCGAAAACATTATTTTAAAGGACAATAAAGAAATCGCAAAAAGCAAAGAAACCAAAAAAGCATTGTTCTTTTCCAACTGTACCCACACCTAAAATCATTTTCACTTTCTCACACACACCATCTGTCAATACTGCCTCTTCTGCCACAAAGCTTTCACTCCCTCTGAATCTAAAAATTTGGATTGGCTTAACGCCAGTCATGTGACTCGACTGCCAATTCACACATCTCAGACCTCGCCCGTGTGTCAGAGCACCTCTGCGGCGAGGGATCAGTTAGTCAGATCAGGCGTCTTCAATCAAACCCTCCACAATAGCTGGTGTGAGACATGACTGTGGCAGACAGCGGATTAGAGACCCGGCCGCCGTGCGGAGGGAAACACCAACACGAGCACGGCTCGTTTAACACGCCGTGAAAGCAATTCACGTTGAGACAGACAAGGGTCACTGAGTAAGGGGCTGCATGTACACAACCAATTTATTTCCATCCAATGAAGAACATATGCATCTGACTGGATGGAAACCAACAAAGATTGAAAGGATCTCACCTGCTCTTAGGTTATACATATATGCAAATTCATTTAATTTAGATTTTCATCATGTTAGATCAGATTTTTGCCCATCGGGTATTTAAGAATGTGAGAAAATAATTTAGGGACACATTTCTAGAGTATATACAGCAAAATAATTTCCATCCTCTACATGCAGCGCATTAGCATTTAGCCTTTGGGAGTGAACGTTCATTTTTAGATTTTGTGTTTCTCACTCTTCTTCACAGCCTTACACATAATAACTGGCAGAGTGTGTTAGCAGCAGACACAGTGATGATTCAGATGTGTTAGTCATGACTCCAAATTAGAAGCCTCCAATTTAGTCCTATATGCCTGTATCTATCTCTACTAAACAAAAACACATATTTATATTATTATATAGGATAAATAGCCATGTCTGACAACTGATAATAAAGGAAAGCCCATTATTGTCAATCTGTTTATGCCAAAGAATCTTTAGTTTTCTTTTGGGGTGTAACAAAATATCGATACACTTAAGAATCGTGGTATTATGTTTTGTGATACTGTATTTTAAATAGTTTACATGCAAAGATTCGTGGCAGTCAGTGGTTAATTTGTTAAATCGTTAAAACCCCTGACTGTTAGATAGCAGTGTTGCAACGTAGCAGCATATGCATGTGGTGGTGTGTTCTTTATACTATGGCAGTTTTCTTAAAATTAGATTTAAAAAATTGCAATACATCGCCAAACTTCCAATCTGGGTGCAAAATTAGCACCATTTACTAGCCAACGGCTGGTAAAATATACAAGTGGCTAGTAGATTTGCTTCACTTTATAGCCAACAAACAATGGTAATCTATTGAGAGCCTGGTAGATTTTGAACATTCACTGGCCATTTGGCCAATGGACAAAAAAGTTAAATTTGGTCCCTGATTACAATATATCACAATATATAGAATCACCAGATTCTTGCCAATACACCGCCTTGCTTTTGCAGAGGGTCCCACTTGTATTTAGACCACCCCTCTTATATAAACCGGCTATTTACCAACCAGTTTTGTCTCATAAATGTGAACAAATTGCCCTCTGCTCTCAACCTGCGAGGTGAAATTACAGGGTTGTATCATTTCACACAGCAGGAGGTCGACGCAGCCCCGTCATGTCTACCAGCCCACTTTAAATGTGTGAGGTTTGCTTGGAGACGCCTCTAAAAATCTGTTCAAGTAGCAGCTAATCTCTTGAACACCGAGGATGTGAAATTAGAAATTAAACGCACAGCATTTCCTGCTCTTGCATCTCATTTTTGATTCTGTGTGTTATTACTGTTCCGCGTCAGTGTGGGGTATACAAACTGCAGTGAGACGTGCTGAGGGCGACTGTTGTTCTGCCGCTTCTCAAGGGTCGTGAAGGATAGCATTCATTAAAACTCACATCCAGCCC
The DNA here is from genome assembly GCA_028570985.1 of Heterobranchus longifilis. Classification (NCBI taxonomy): domain Eukaryota; kingdom Metazoa; phylum Chordata; class Actinopteri; order Siluriformes; family Clariidae; genus Heterobranchus; species Heterobranchus longifilis. The sequence goes on from JAOVVB010047008.1 coordinate 12,742, forward strand.
CCATCTGGTGCTGTGAATAGGGAGTCCTCTGAGGGGCGGGGGGGGGAGGGAGTAGAGCCCTCCCTCGGCACGTGCCTAAGCCGCTCCAGCCTGGCCCCTCGTCTGGCCTCGGTGACGGATCACACAGAGGCAGGAGGTCCCCTCCGCACACCTGTGTCCCACTCAGAGGATGATCAGCGGCCACCACCGTCAGGCATGCACCAAGGACGAGGCACCGATGCTTTCATTTGGGTTTTTCTCAGCGGAACTGTGAGGAAAAGATGGAGGCTTTATTCTGTGATGTTTCTACTGAGTCATATGAAAGCTTGTGAAGAGCAGGATGAAAGAAGCTCACATCCTCTCCAGGACATCCCATAAAAACTGCACCGTCAGACACTAGTGAGGTGCTGTGGTTGCAGTATTGTGGCACATAAGGAGAGGGAGGGCGATGAGGTGTAGGACAAAAAAGCCAGAACAAAAGAAAGAGCTGCAATGATTAATCGATTATGAAGAAGAAACTGTAAGCAACGCATTGAATATGAAAATGCATCCACAACAGGTCGTAGATGGAATACGTGTTCCGTTTTAAATGCATGTGCTGGTCGCGCGATACACACGTCATTAACGTCGCGATTAACGTGAAACGGGACTCATTCGGTAGATTTAAGCTACAAATATGCTTAGTTAGGTTTCGGCAACTAAATGACTTGGTATGGTTAGTAAAAAAAACACGGGGATTGCATTAAAATCCCTACTTCTGTGTTCCGTTTTAAATACATGTGCTGGTCACGCGATACACACGTCATCAGCGTCGCGATTAACGTTGTGAAACGGGACTAATTCGGCAGGTTTAGGCTACAAATAGACTTAGTTAGGTTTAGGCAACTAAACGACTTGGTATGGTTAGTAAAAAAAACGTGGGGATTATCCTTATTTCCGTGTGACGGTCCTGTGATACACACAGACTCACCCAGAGTCTTTGTGTCTTTTAAACCTGGGCCTCATGTCTCACAATTACTTGCGTTGTGTACAAATTACTGTGCATTACTTTTTTGTAGTCATTGCTACAAACGGGGAATGAGACCAGCCTGCTGTTTATGGTTAACGAATGCCTATATTTCGTGCGAGGCAGACAATTAAAACACAAAATATTTCCCCCTATCTGCAAATTCTGTCATCATCTTATCCAGATTTCAAAGCAAAGCGCAGGCAGCAATGAGAGTATCGTCGTGTAGAATCTTATCAGCCTCTCATCCTTTGTGTGTGTGTGTGTGATACGAGCCTGATAGCAGCATGTTGCAGAGAGGAGGGTATGAAGCTGTCAACGTAATGTGATATGGGGGAGGGGAGCTGGAAGGTCCTGTGATAGATTACCTCACATGCAACTGTAGGAAACCAGTTTTGTGGAGGAAAAACAATTGGATGCAGCAATCTCCCTCCTCTCCCTCCTCTCCCTCTGATCGTGGGAGATGCAATTCTCACTCCACGAATGGCAGGTCGGAAAATGTAGCCCTTATTACGGCATCACTGTTTCCCTGCCTCAGTACTTTGTGTGTTTGGAGTTTGGTGCTAATCAATGTTTCTGTGTACAGATGAAAATAATGATAGCACCATGGGCGTTTCCACACATTTCCACCATAAATTGAAGGCACACATTGGTGCATTAAAATTCACCAGAATAGGGCACTTAAGTTTGTAGTTCCAAATCCCAGAAATGAGTTAACATTTTGGCACCTCCGGTTCCCTCGTCTCGAAGTCAATGTGTTTTTTGAATGTGTTTTTAATTAGACGCCTGTAATAAGGTCTGTGGTAAACACAAGCTTCTGAGATTTTAACGTTTTGTTCAAGGATATAAAACACGACGGTAAACACCCCGCTGGTGCATTTAGAAGCTTTTACATGTGTTTACCAAGGCGGTTGCTAACAAGTGGCTAAATGGGACTACAGAGGTTGTCGAGGACGTTAAACGTCACCGTCAGTTTAGTCGTGTCGACGGTGACGTGGGCCGCGAAATGCGACCGTTGGTGTAGTTCGTTGATAGCCTAACGTTAGCTTTTTACTTCTGCCGACTGCATTTATGCTTCTAAAATCATAAAAGTGGTGTTCATATGGAGAGATTATCTTGCTCGACAAAACGTGTAAGTATC
>JAOVVB010047035.1:0-14866 GCA_028570985.1 Heterobranchus longifilis
CTGCAAACTAAATATATATTTTAATGGGGTTAATTTATTGAAATTGTATATGAATGGAGGAAAAACTAATAATTTTGCAGGCCAGAATGTATTATATTTTTGACGACATGTCGCGGGCCGGAGGGATGAGGATGGGGGCCTGAAACTGTAGATCCAGACACCATCACACACTTGTAGTGGCTCATAAGTGACGATTGAGAGAAATTACTTTTATATTAGTCTATAGATTGTTTGTTGATGTTATACCTTTAAGTGAAAGTAGTTTGTGTTTGTTAATTGTCATCCTCTAGTACGGGACTGTGAGGTGGCTGCCATCCATTTGGTTCTTCACCTGTTACCTTCAACATCCGAGGGCACGAGGTCTTCAAAGATTAGCACATCGGATGCTGCTGACCGCCTGATGAAATCCATGAAGGTACAGCATGTTCTTAGAATTTTATTAAAGTACAGTATGAAAACCAACTTCCAGAAATGCATGAAAAAAATTATAAAATGTTCAAACGTTACAGCTAATTATTCACACAGATGTGTTTTGTATCTCAAGCAAGTTTGAAGTCTCTGGAAGTTGATTTTCATACTAAAATTATTAGAAACAAGTGATTGCCTTTTAAAAGTAGGAAATTATCAATCTAAAAAAAGGGATTTGGAAAATGGCTGGCAGTAAATTATGTACATATGCATACATATACATTACATATGCCAGGTCAGATACAGAGGGGAAAAAGAAAAAAAGGCTTTAAAACAATGTAAGATGGTTAAGAAATGTAACTGCATAATGTCCATGTCCTGGACTAAACACTGATCTCAGATTACAGACACACCGCACTTCTCATGTAGTAGTGTCTCATGGTCATACATACACAACTTTATCATACACACTCTTATCTATATACTTTTGCACATAAACACGCATGAACTACATACATACGTTTATTAATATAATCATAATAATAAACTGTATTTGTATAGCACCTTTCATACAAGAAATGCAGTTCAAAGTGCTTCACAGCAAAGAGGAAATTACATAAAACGAACATTAAAAGCATGTTAAAACATTAAAAGCAATAATGAAAGTAAGATATAATGCATAAAAAGTGCAGCAGAGATCACATACATGTGTAAATATATATGCATAGATAAATGGATCAGTAGAAATGTTTGTTCTTTTAATCAGGGCAATTTTGCACATTAATCTGATTTTCGTAAGGAGTATATATAGAGTTAGACATTTGTGCAAAACTTAGTAGTGTTTTAAAGGTTTGTAGCCAAGATTCTTAATTTATATTGTTAATAATCTTCCAGTTAATAGCTGTAATTCTGACACAATATTTTTCTTGATGTTTGGCCATTTTTTATCATCCATATAATTCAAAAAGCACAATATTCTGAAAATTTACTTTTTTATTTCCATTACAACAAATTAAGCCCTCTCGGGTACCTCTGATCTTTGCCATTAGCCTGTTTTGCTGCATACTAAATATATATTTTTAATGGGGTTAATTTATTTAAATTGTATATGAATGGGGGAAAAAACTAAGAATTTTGCAGGCCAGAATGTATTATATTTTTGACATCATGTCGCAGGCCGGAGGGATGAGGGTGGGGGCCTGAAAATGTAGATCCAGACACCATCGCACACTTGTAGTGGCTCATAAGTGACGATTGAGAGAAATTACTTTTATATTAGTCTATAGATTGTTTTTAGGGTAATCCTACATATTATACCTTTAAGTGAAAGTAATTAATGTTTGTGTTAACTGTCATCCTCTAGTACAGGACTGTGAGGTGGCTGCCGTCTCTTTGGTTCTTCACCTGTTACCTTCAACATCCGAGGGCACGAGGTCTTCAAAGATTAGTGCATCGATACTGCTGACCACCTGATGAGATTCATGAAGGTACAGTATGTTCTGAGAATTGTATTAAAGTATTTTTCACTTTAGATGTCAGCTGACATGAGGTTTTCAAGTGCCGATACCAATTTTGAGATCGCAAGGGGGCTCGACGTGATGCACATTTATTTTTTATTTTGCCTCCTGACAGGCTTGATGCTTCAGCACTTATTCAGATTAAGTGTGCACATGAAACCAAAAATAATTGTGCACTTGAAGTCAAACATTGGAATATTTTCTCATAATTTTAGCTGTTCTCATTCACTGTTCGTAGCAATTCCTACTAAAAGTAATGCACTCTAACCCTATCTAGCCTCTAGATAACCTATGTAATTGTGAGCCAAGTGACGTTTTATTTTCAGACAGGCAACCTCTAGTGGCTGTAGTAATTATAACGGCAGAAAACAAGGAAGTGAGCCGGGCAGCGGCGAGGGAAGAGGTGAGGAGAGGGCAGACAGAGATACGTGTCGGTCTTTGAGAGACTTGTAAATAAATTATAACGTGTATATAAATTCAATTTGAAATAGGGACAGTTTATGATAAATGTATTGCACCAGATAGGCTACAGCACATTTCCATCTGTTGTCCCTGGATGCATAGTTTACATAAAACAAGATAAATATTTACTATGCAGTGTCTTATAGAGTAAACAAATGGTCATAAATAATAAATAATAATTCAAAGCTCAGTAAGTTGTCCATAGTATTGCCATAGTGCTTTAGGAGCTTCATGCCTGGCCCAGCATACTGCAAACTGCATACTGTTCTATGTCCCAGACTCAAGTCCTCCAAACCATGTATGTTCCAACCCTCTAATACGACCCAGATGAGTGTTTCCTAAATTAGTGCCCCCTAGTGGTGGAAGTAAGTACAACTCATTTGAGTGTTTTTCGCCCTCATAGATAAACATTACGTTCGCTGTTTTAAACATGCCGTTAAAAAGGACGTTGTGGCGGTAGGTTTAGGTTTAGGCAACAAAACTGGGTAAAAAGTCGTGGTTTGGCTTAAAGTCAAAAGATATTTGGCAAAAGATATTTGAGACATTAAATCACTTTCATGCAGTGGCGTGCACAGACATTTTGAGGGGCAGGTGCTCAAGTGAAAAAAAGGGCACCCCGCTCATGAGTGGATGCTGCTGCAGGACACTTGGTTTGTGTGGCAGCTGCATCAACAAGAAAGTTGAAAAGGGAGCGGGGGGGGGGCTCATGAGGTGTGGTCTTGCAGAAATACAACTCAAATGCAATTTTTGGGCATTATTTCATGCTTTTAATTGAGAATTGATGCCACATTAAAAAACTAAAATATAAAATTTGAAAAATAAATAAGAAAAATAAATGTCTTTCAAAAAGAGCACTTATCTGGTCAGAGGGTAAAAGGGCAGGTGTGTGCACGTCTGTGCACGTCCCTGCTTCCATGCATCCGCATCACATGTCGAGGAACGTCACATGCGCGTCACATATGACCTCACAATGTCACATGACGCACCAGGTCACATGACGCGAATGTCATGTACTTCCGGTTCTTACGGTCACTTAAAAAAACTTGCTGTTCAATTTTATTTTCAACCAGGACACAAACCCCGGTCTCAGTCCTGTGTTTGTTTGTCCCGCCCACCAGCCGCTCTCGTCCGCCCTTGGAGTGTTTCTCGCTCTAAATACCCCGTCACATTACTTCTGCCTTTTTGGCACCATAACACGGCTTTTTGGAGCCATAACATCAACAAACACTAGAGGGAGACGCCTCACAATAAAATGTTAAGACACGACCGCTGTACAACTGTACAAAACGACTTATGGGACGTTTTTGGAAGCTGGTTGGAAACCACCTACAAATGTGTCCAATTTGCAAAAATCACATTTCTTGTGCCTTTTTGCTGTCCAGACTTTTTCAAATGAATCTTGATACAATCTGGATTTGCCAAAAATGAATTTGCGCTGGCAGTCTGAAGGCCTACGAGCACCACTACAAGAGGTCATTAGTGTCGGCAGGGGAACTTGAGCTGTAGGACTTCTTGTGTGCTCTCCACTTTAAAGGATACTTGGGTAGCATTATATCTGGAGCGTCTATTGCCTTCATTAATGTTAATTAACTCAGCATTTCCATTGTTGCGGTATGAATTATTTGCTTACACCGTGTGCCCACACTTAACTGTCAAGGAGATGATATGGCATTTGAAGCGCAGCAGCTCCTCCTGCACTCTTATCGTCATTCAGGCTCCAATGAGACACTCGCACCACTCTGAGCAGCTCTTATTGTGACCTTTTTGAAAAATGTGTTTGTTGCAGTCGCTATCCAACAGTTTGAGCACCCTCCAGGATATCAGCATTCATGAAATTATTACATTAATTTGGGTGTTGAATGAAATGCCTGTTAAAAGTATGATTATTTCCTCCCCTTGTCACAACCCTTGATGGAAATTATTGCTTGGTATTAAGGCATTGACCTCATGATTCTCACACATATTAATTTCGTTTTACTTTCTCCATTAAAGAGATGATGGATATAACAGAGTTTTAAAGGGGTAACGGAGACAAAACACCTAATCTCCTTGTTGCACTGTTGTTTTTGTTTAAAGAATGTCAGTCAATCATGAGCAATAACTTTGATGTGCTTCAGCGAATGTTGTTTTCGAGCATTAATGACTGAGATGAGATATGAATAAATTTGGGAAATAATAAAGGGAGAGAAAAATGCATGATAGAATCTGAATTATCTCAATCCAAAATACTTACCGCCTTAATTAAAAACAATTTCTTGATGGATTTATCTCTGCACTGAACATTTCCTGCTTGATGCAAAGACGCACTTTCCAAATTATTCACAAAGGTGCTCGTCAAGATTAATTGCGAGTTACCCTGTTAATGTGCATTCACACTGAGACTTTTGCATCTTTAGAAGAAGTGAAGCAGTGCCAATAGTGATGGCATTAGAGAGAAAACAGTGCCGTTTCCACAGTGGCAGCAGCGAATCAATTGCACGGTGAAGTTAAAAGTGTCAAACAAGAACACAGCAAAGCTTCAAAACGTGGAAGTCGTTTACTCTGTAAGACAAGGAAAATATTGCAACGGATCTGATGGGATCGATTTGATATGCTTTGCATCTTGTTTCTTCTTTGATTCTGCAAACACGGCTTGATATGCATGACAGTGCGACGCTGAAAGCAGATGAGTGAAGTGAAGTGAAGTTCAGCGAGCTGCGCTTTTCAACTCGGCCTCCTCTCTCTGACCAGCTGATTCCACCTGGCTCTCCTCTGCTTTAGTGGAGGCCTGTGAAGCTGGGTCCAAGTCATTTGTTATCATTTATCCCCTTAGGCAGAGTATCAATCTAAATCTTAACACAATCTATCAAATCAGAAGCCTGGGATTGGTATAGGAGCAGCGGGATGTGTTGTTAATTGTGCTGGGGGTGAAGGTGAGAGATTGTAGAGCTCTCTTGGTGCAGATGGTCATAATCACATCCTTCTTCCTTCTCTCTCTGTCTGTCTCCACTTTAGCCCTGCTACTTTCTGCTCCCCCTCCCCCCAGTCCTTCCCTCTCTTCTCTCCCCTCTATAATCAGGAGAAGGATTTGAGTGCTGCACCTGACCAGCACAAATAGAAAGACATCTTTTTGTTACTTTTAGTATTATTTTCATTTATTTAGTTAGAGTTATGTAGTTAGGTTGTTGTTGTTATGGGGCACACATTCCCAGCAGGACTGTAGCTATAGCTTGACACTGAGCACATGTCCTTGGTATTTAATATAAAGGGATTTCTGTACTATTAAATAAGTAGAAATTAACTACAGCTCCCTCGATGCCTTTTGGTAAGAAACATCCAATCACCAAACTTAAAGGACCAGGGTGAAGGATTTAGGGGGCAGGATCAATTGGCAGAAATTGAATATAATGTTATTTAGTATATTCTTTAGTGTATAATCACCTGAAAATAAGAATCATTGTGGTGTTTCTGTTACCTTAAAAATATATCTATGTTTATAGTCTGCCATGTTGCACCGCCATGTTTCTACAGTAGCCCAGAAGGGACAAACGAAACACTGGCTCTGGATAGGGACATTCAGGTTTTTCGCGTTGGTCGCCGTAGTTCTCTGCGATCTGAAACCTCACCGCGAAATGTCACTAAATCCTACATACTAGACCTTTAAAATTCACAAATGGCCAGCAGGAGCTTACAGTAAACAACTGATTTTACAATCTACAGCCCAAAACAGTTCACTTTTCATTTCTGGGTCAATTTTTGGTTTCATCGAACCATCATGGGCCAAATATAGGTGAAAAGTCAGGGGGTCCCCAAGGTTATTATAATTCCTTCCTGTGGGCAACATGCATATCTGTTGGTTAAAAGTATGATTAAGTATGAAAGTATGACAGACAGCGCATGGCAGCTCTGCCACCATTGGTGTGTGAATGTGTGTGTGAATGGTTGAATGAGAGAAAATTGTCAAGCGCTTTGTCCGGTAAGGTAGAAAGGTGCTATATAAAAGCAGTCCATTTACCATTTAGCCAAGAGATCAACATCCTTGCAGGTGAGGCATCACAGATTCAGCTGCAGTCATTAAGAGTGAGTGATTTGTGACAGTTATGTAAGTGATAACCTGATTCATATAGATTCATATCTACACGGTGTCTAATTAAAGATTTTGGGGTCTTTCCAATAGTCTAACACACCATTCTCCAGTTAATCTGTATTTGTATTGAATGTATTGATTCATTTTCGCATCTTGATTCTGATTTTACGACTTGTGTGAAGGAGTCTGGAAGGGTTATTATAACAGATAACCTATTCTCAATTCATATTTTCTACCTTGCTTCAAAGAATAGGCCTATCAAATGGATTTCAGTGGTGCTTTTGAAGGAGATTTGGCCCTATTGTAATGGAAATTTAAAAAGTAGGCTATAACATATTACCTTTTTGCGATTATAGATGGAGATAAAATAGGAGGCCACAGTGTTATCATCACAGGTAAAAAAAAATTTTTTTAAAAGAAGTAATTTATGCCATTTATATATTATTATTAAAGGAATACTTCACCCTCAGAGTGATCATTTGTATAGGCTACTCGTCGGCTTGTCCATAGTGCGCCTGCGCCAGCATGAGACTGTTTTAAATAGTAAGGTTTTAGCGAAAATGCATGTTTTTGGGAAGTTCTGAGCATACGACTGGATACATGAGACTTGGATTATACTGCATGAGTTGTGTGAGAGTTTGTAAACTGATATTTTGATATAGTTTTGCTGTTGTTAAACATGGCCCCCTATTATTTATAACTCCATTTTTTTGGAATCGCAGTTCACCGTGGAGGCATGTGAGAAAAACGTTGTTTTCTTCACGAATTCAAGGTAACACAGGGTGAATAATTGATATACAAACAGGATGTGGCCTACAGGTCTTTATGCTTGTGACAGTGATGCAAAGACAAACTGCAGCCTGCAGGTTTCACTACGGTATATTTTTAGAAAGCAGCCCACACCAGACTCATTGGCTGTTGTCGCAGTATACAGTAACTCTGCAGCCATTAGCTGTGTGATTCCTTTTTAGGGCTTGAATACATATTCAATGACTTGCAATGCATTTCTTATCAAAAGCTCAGGTTTAGCTGAATTATGCTGTGTCATCACAGGCTGTCTTTTAAATGCTGTCGTGCAGCGCAGTAAGCGTGTGCGCCTGCGTGCGTGCTGTTTGACACGCCTGCATGACATTCCTCACTCAATAATGCATACAGTAAGTGACTGAGGAGCCTGTTAAGAGTGACAGGGAGTGAGCAGCGGCAGCATTACCTGATGCTTTGAGGTCTGTTGTTGTAAGGGAAGGAGAGGCTTGTGATGAAAACAATTCTTGTACATCTGCAAAGGTTGGATGTAATCTTCACTGAAGCCTGAAGGACAAGAGGTGGAGGCAGGAGGAAATGAAACCGATACATATCTGAGAGGTGTTTGATTCACTGTCGCTTCAGTCCTCCTGGCAGCTTGTCCAAGGAGAGAAGTGGTTGGATGTTATTGTGATATTGTGATCTCCAACGCACTCCACAGTAGCAATATATCTTTTTGTCATTAATCTGCAGCATAAAACTTTTAAAGAGTTTGGTCAAGTGGCCTGCGTGACCTTTCTCTTAGTTTATTTGTGGTCAAATTGGAGCACAAATACATTTAGAGACACAACTTTATTAAAACGTTTTAGTCTAAGAGCTGATCAATATAATGTAAGATCCCTGTAGTCAGATGCTAGACACATAGCGCATACTCATCAGGGTTGCTTTCCATTCAAATGTAAATCAGAGTTCTTGTTTGCAATAAAACATTACTTTCAGAATATTTCACCCATACAGCATAATTTTCAAACAACATCTCTTTTTTTTTGACAGAAAATCAATTTCCTGAATTGGTCAGAGTGAAATTTAACTCATCCAAACACGCTACTCTCGAGTCGAGCACTTGGAGTGAATCTTGCATAATTGAATGGCTCCAGTCTATAATTGCCCACCTCATCATTTCATTACAGTCTTGGGGAAGAAAACCTGCAAATTATATTAAATGATACACAATATTCATTTCTTTGTAGCTTACTAAAAAGCTACAATGATAAGGTTTCTTTTTTTCTGGACTCTTTTTGTTTATTCATATTATTTTTATTGACATATTTTAATAACATATAAACCATACAAATATCAATGCACAAAAACCTGACTTAAACATACACACACAGCCACAAAGTAGCAATCAATATCCATATTGGCCACAGATTGTTAAATGCAACTCATTAGCTGTACAGGGACCAGACTGTCTTGACCGTTACATTAAAAAGAAATATTTAGATTATTTAGCTATAATTATTAATAAACATTAATATCATTACATAATTTTGCAGTCATTGAAAGTGTATAATTGCCCCAACATATCAATATAAAAGAAATGAAATGCCTCATAGATAACTGCAGCCCACAAGCCGAACAAGTGCATCAGTAGTGCACAGACTATTATTTCAGCTGAATTTGCCCAAAGGCTTAAGACCAACTAACAAACAAATAAGCTATAAAGAGAATACATGTTTTATAGTAAACTCTGCTCTTTTTTCCTATTTCTGGGTAACCTCTTTTTATAACCTATCCATTCAATTTGATTAGAGCCTTTGAGACAGAACACAAACAACTCATGCATTAATGCACAGGGGCGGTGCTGCACTAAAAGCAGTCATCAGATCTTTTGCTTTGCCTGACAAGAACAACAACACAAAATTATATATCATTACAAAGCAGACAAACAATTGGTACGTTTGCTTATTTTTTTTGGAAATTACACTTTTAAAAACACTTAAAGGTACAGTGTGTAGTATTTAGCTGCCTGACTTGGCAAAAATGTAATATAATATTCATTAGGATTTTTTAATTAGTATATAATCCCATCAAAATAAGAATTATTGTGTTTTTATTGCCGTTTAGAGCCGTTTTTATGGGGAGCGGGTCTCGCTCCATGGAGGCGGCCATCTTGCAGCTACAGTAGCCCAGAACGGACAAACCTGTCTCTAGAAGCCTTTTGTCTTTTTATATTTAGTGGGCGCCTGCCAGAAATGCACCGGTAGGAAAACATAGAAAAAGAAGAGAGTGTTTGTTTTTGCCCGTCAACATTTTGTTTGTTAGTAGTTTGTCAGAAGTTTGCAACCAAAATCTGTTCAATTAGCTTCTTGTCCCTGGAGGCCACCGTAGCTTGTGCATTTCTCTGAACAGGAGGGGTGAGCGACTACATCACCACTATATGCCGCTAAAAACTACACTACTGTACCTTTAAAAGACCCAACAACTATATTATATTGTATAAAGTTAGAGTTGAAAATTTGCTTTTCACTTTAATTAATCTAGGGATTTCGCATTCTTTGAACCACAAATTATTTTGAGGAATTAAAAAAGGAGACAAAAGCCAAATTCATGTCTTTGGATTCATTATGGATTATTATAAACAAAATAGAAGAGGGGGAATGATGCACGAAATTAACACTTGATTTCTTTACAATCCGTCTTAGTAGAGATGGGACATACAATCCTCCAAAGTGTGAGATGCTGCTATGCAAAGCGTACTATATGGGGTATTCAAATAGTGTATACAGTGTTGGGGGGCTGTGCTCGGGAGATAGCAGTGAGATCCACCATTAATCATCGTACTGGAACATGACAACACCAGGAAAAGGGAGCTGAGGGGATAATAAGAATACACTGACTGAAGAAAACAAGGCCATTCAAGTGCGATAGGTCAACAGCTTTCAGAATACATTCTGCAGTATATGAATAGATTATGATTTTAAAATCACCCAGGCAATAATTAAGAATATAATCTTTCTAAAGCCAGTCTGTACTGTGTCTTTGTGTAGGGACCCTACACAAAGACACAGTACAGACTGGCTCAGCAACCTGAATAGATCTTTGACGAGGTGGAAAAAGTGCACTTGTCACTTGCAGCGAGCAACAACCTTGCGGATTTAGAGAGTCCGACCTGTGGTGTTTTTCCGCTGTCATACTGCAGAGTGAGAGGTTGCTAAAAGATGACGAGTGAAAAATGTTTTCCATATCATCACTCCGGAAAAGGAATCATCGCTCGGGAGAGATGATAGATCATTCAATCAATTACCGTGCCAAGGACTAGAGATGGCTGCGTGGCCGTGCTGAGGCGGCACACCTGGATCAAAACACACAGCTGCATCAGTCATGATTGCAGCTGCTTAACACCGCAGGGCATAGCTCAATGGTGGGTTTAACCCTGCCAGATAAGAGGGGCTCTGGAAGGAGTGTGTAATGGCTCACCTCTGAGAGGCTAAATATACCGATAAGCAGCAGGATTACATCCCATCATTAAGATGAGAGCTGTGAGTGTCAGACAGACCTTTTTAACAGTGAAATAACATTTTAAAATCTTTATGCAAAGACATCATCTGTGCTCTTAAACTCTCCAACAGGCTGACGAGTGTATAGGGAATTTAGGTAACATCAGACAGCTCATCCAGAGCAGGCCCATATCCAAATTATCTAATTGTGTAAGTCGTTGAAAATTCTATTATGTATGCAAATTGATCGAGATGAGTTTTACAACAAAGCCTTTCGAGGCTTTCAATGCAGCAACACGTTTTTTGATTTGCATAGGTGGAAATACACCAGTGAGCTGTTTTCTATAGACATTTTGAACCCGTTCAGTTGAAGCAATTAGGAAGTTTTCTCTTTAATTTAAAACAACTCTACAAGTTGGTGTTATTGAAGCACAAAACGCAAGCAAGAGCACAAGGTGGTAGTGTAGTGCCCATTCGGAGCCATGTCAGAGCCAGGCCTTGTCGTGGTCACTCAGACATCACATCTACACATGTCCATCAAATGTTGTTGCAATAGCACAAAGCGTTCAGGAGTTATTACATTTTTGGTAATATAAGCCCTGCCCACAGCGTTTGAGCCATCTTTGTAGGCCAGCTATAAAAAAAAAAATCTCAAAAGGTAACTTTTCTGGCTTGGTCCAGAGACCAAATTTGGCAGACTGTCCTCCAGAGCGAAATGACAGCAGTTGTCAAGCAGTAATTAAGACCCATATTGACGGATTGTTAGGCGACGCCCTCTAGTGGTCATGATCTTATTGCAGCAGAATGCAGGAAGTCATGTCACGGAGTATTTAGAGCGAGAAACATTTGGGGCGGGCAGGAGGGGCGGTCGATGTGTCAAACACAGGACTTTCACCCAGGAGACCAGTGTTCGTGTTCGACAGCGAATTATTTTTAACTTAACGTAACAACCGGAACTACGTCACGTTCTGCGGCAGGTGACATGGATGCACAGAAGTGATTTAATCTATCAAATGATAGTGATTTTAACCCAAACCACAACCTTTTTTCTAACCGTACCAAATTGTTTTGTTGCCTGAACCTAAACCTGCCGATTTGGACACAAAATGTCGGAAAATCGAAGCAAGTGGGCGTGGCAAATTTTGTTTTTGTATTTGAGACTTACGGTTCAAAAGTTACAGACCAAAGCGCAAAGTTCATTGTTGTAGCGCCACCATCTGGCCAAATTGCACCAAATTTGACACGACCGTGTCCAAGACACACACACAAGGTCAAGGTCAAATTTATTTATATAGCACATTAAAACAACCAGAGTTGACCAAAGTGCTGTACAGTACAAGGTAACAAATAGCATAAAACAATTCACACACAGCAATAAATACAATAATACAAACTGAAAAATACAATATAAAGTGCACAGTCAAATTAAAAGCACACGCACACACACACACACCCACACACACATACACACACACAGACACACACACACAGATTCCTTTCTTGCTTTATAGTTAGTTTAATTTATATATTATTATTATTATTATTATTATTATTAATAATAATAAAATAAACAACATTGCAGCCCTCTTCTTTCTTTCCTTAGCTCTTGATGTTTGTGGTACTAGCAACTTACATGACATTATCTTCTTCCTGCTTGTCTCCCTATTAGAAAATAAAATTAGTTTAGGTGCCTGCAAACCCAATTACTGGCTGATAGAAGGTATCCGATGTGTCACCGTATGTGTAAAAAGGTTGGGGCAGCACCATTGATTTAGGTCGGGCCTGATTAGATGTTGTTGGAAAAGTGAGTTTAATTTTTCAGGAACTGTCAGTAGAACAATGGTGCAGTTAAACACAAAGGCTTGTTACATTTCAGCGACAGAAGGACAAAAAAACGGTGTTAGACAGGTGAGACAATGACACAGCTCCGTGGACTCCACCGATGTGTGTCCATCCCATCTGTTAAATTGTCACCAGACTGTTTATTGAAAATAACAATCACACAAATGGGGGTTTCTTCCAAATTTTGAGACACTGAAAGCCTCATAAATTTCAAATGGGAGTTGCTGCAATAAAAACTACACTTTCAACTATAAATCATCCTACCCAATCTGAAACACGGTCCTCTCCAGGGAGCCTCTTCTCAATGCGATAGCTGCTTTTCAAACTCTAGTGAATAAATTACAGTGAGAGCAGGGTCAGCAGATACTTTACTTTGTCAGGATCCTCACATGAGCTATATGACGTAAATCACATGAATCTAAGGCAGCCCAAGTGAGTCCTGCCTGTTGATAGCTGTCGAAAAAATGATTCAAAAATAAATTGAACACCAGTATCACTGCAGGGAGGGAACGCAGCCAAGAGAACAAGAAGGGCACTCGGAGAGGGCAGACATCCGCCAAGACAATGCCCTATCTCGCAATGTTAATGAAAGTGAAAAATAATTAGTATCCGTCCGCCCTGTTATTTGGATCCACATTTTAATGGGTTCTTTCTTGGGCCATGCTACATCCATTCTCTCAGTTTCATGAAAATCGGGTCTGCAGTTTTTCCGTAATCCTGCTGACAAACGGACAATATAAACCAATCCAAAAATATTGGAGATGATCAAATAAACTAAAAAAAAAAACTACATTTCAAAGTAAAACCTTTTTTAGCGTATGGCTTTTATTGTGAAGTAGCCATACCCAGTTTAGTGTGGGTTATTTAGGTTTTAGTTGGGTTTAATTTAAGCGTTTTATTTTAGGTTTTACACGGTGCACTGGTTAGCTGCACAAGCAAGAGTCATTTTTCTGAGCCTTAAACCTCCAACCACACACAGTTTACCTTTTTCCATTTTGTCTAATCCCCCTATGATTAGAAGAGGACAGGTAGGTGGTTCAGTGTTGTCATACAAACATTCAATAACGGCTCACAGTGAGAGACAACCCAAACAAGCTAGCAGATGGCACCTAATATCGGCTCCTCTGGGTCAAACATCGTGGGGAAAAAATAGAAGTTTTGGAACAAAATAACCATTTTAAAACGACACTGCAGACACTCAGCAACCAAAAAGATAATCTAAGATCAGTTTGGGTCCAACTTTACTCTGCTCTGTTCATTTATGGTGATTTGATTCGGCCCCCCCCCCTCTGTCAGAGTCAGTCTCTTGCGGTTCCAGTGAAAACCCTGTCAGGCCGCAGGTCAATACAGCTCCTGAATCCACGCATTTAATTTCAATTTAATAAGGTGTCACTGTGGTAAATGAGTGTGGCATAAGCCTGGCTGTGCTTTCCCTCAGCCTGTAGGGAATGGCTGATAATCAGAGTAATCTTGCCTTGTCATAAAGCATACATGTATTTATAGTCGGAGGAATACAAGAGACACGTCTGTATAACAATGATGCACTAGTCCTGTTGTCATTATTAGACACATAACACCTTCATATTGTAAAGTCTGACAGTTTTAATCAAATGAATGTCTCAGTGAGCCATTACAAGAGCAGCTCCTTTATATTTTCAACTATATGTGGCAGCAGCATGAATTGCATTCACCAGGAAAACATAAGCAAGAGAGGAGGATCAATATGTTTTGTCATTATAGGGTACTTCACCGGATTCTGACCCCATCTGTTGGCTCCCTCCCATTCTCCACTATAATGTCCCTGTAGGATTTCGTATGTGTCCTTTTTGTTTTTAATATAAATACCTAATTTGTATATGATGGCTGACAAGGGTAAACGTGCTACAACAACCCAAACATTTCCATTAAGAGAAATTATGATGATGAAATTCAGAAATGATGCCAATTCAAAAACATGAAAATCCCCCCAAAAATGCAACAATGGAAACATACAGTAAATGGAAAAAAAAAAAAAAGTGCTGCAGAAAGCCAAAAAAACAGAAAACACACTGCAAATACAGAAACGATGCAAAGTCAAAAACACACAAACCCTGAAAACAAATGCAACAGAAAAATGCTGCACATGCAGAACGGAAGTTCTCCAGGCCTCTAGTGGGAGCGCTAAGGGGCTTAATCTTTTATAATATTATAAAAGTCTACACACTCTCTCATCTGGTCTCTCTCTCTCTCTCTCTCGGGTCGAAAAAATCAAGCTGCTCCCTGTTGTGTTGACTGGATATGCGACTTTTTTTTTGCATTTGTTTTCGGAGTTTGTGTGTTTTTGACTTTGC
>JAOVVB010047050.1:0-14866 GCA_028570985.1 Heterobranchus longifilis
TGGGGTTTTGGACTGTCAAAACAAGACATTTAAATCATCTTGGACTTTGAGAAACTGGGATGGACATTTTTCACTATTAGATTAATCGATAATGAAAAGAATCGTTAGTTGCAGCCCCAAAGGTGGGAAATTGCACTAACATTACAATAAAGTACACATAAAATGCTGTTCAATATATATTGCAAATTGGTAAAATCTTACATATCTAGCATATTAAAAAACACACACATTAAAAAAAAAACTTTTTTCTGGACTACAATACATTTTGGGCATATCCGGTGTGAAACCCGGTCAATAATCTGATTAGATAATTTGTAGTGATGTGGGTGTTCTTCAAATGAGTCGCACTACCTGGCCTTGTAAGCTACTACAATATGAAACAGTTAATTTCTCTTTTTTACAAATTTGGATTAAAGAATAATGCTAATGAAAATTAACACAAATTGTGTCGCAACTCGTCATCATGCCATACATCACTATTCATAAGAATACAGACACAGAATATGTATTATCTGTTCACTGCTGGAATATGTTGCTAAACAGGCATACAAACTAAACATGCATAATGACATAAGTAGGAACCGATCTTTAAAAGTGGTGCCATATCAAATCTAACACACTAAAACAGACGATAAAGAGAAAACGTGAGGGAATATTATTCCCAGGGTTACACGTCATTAACTCTGCCCACATTTAAATGTGGACCAATCAGAGGCCGAGATATTTATAACCAGGCGTGAGAGCCTTCCAGTTTGCCTAGCAACAGAGCTGACAACAGAACATAAAACTCCGTTTCGTTTTCAGGGAAAATGGCTCTGAATTATATTATAATCACAAGTGAGCCAACTAATTTGTCGCACTAATAAAATAAAATAAAACAAAACAAAAGAGATTTAAAAAACAACAACAACACGTTGGTGACGACGTCTCAAGCTGGGCACAGCGGTTGCTACCGTTACTGTATTTTGTAGAGGACGCTAGATTTAAGCTAACAGTACTTTGAAATTAGCATAAACCGTATTTTGGCCCCATCACAACGCAGTTATTTATGAAGTGGCGAGCGAGGTACAATGCCAAGTGACAATCATTTATACTCCACAGTAAGCCTCATAAAAGCCTCGTTTAGTGTTTTGTTACCAGAGATTTAAATGAATACACACTATTTCCCCTGTCGCGCTCATTACGTTATGTTAGAGGTTAAACTACGCAGATATATCACAATAATTCCTAAATATGTTTTATACACCCATTCGGTTTGGTTATATGGATTAAAAGGCGTTGTAGTTGGTCAACATTTTCCACGGTGTAAAGGGGAAAAAAACAAGTTGAAAACTCACCATTGCTTGTTCAATCTTGTTGTCTATGGCCACAACGCTGGCTCCTGACGAACTGCAAAAGAAGAAAAGAGACATTAATAAAAACATTTAACAATCTGTGCACTAATACCAAACGACGGAGAGCCGCAGCCTCTCTCTTTTCTTTAGAAATGTGGGTCGTTACAGGAAGCCTCTGGGCATTTCTATAAAAATAACGGCCTGGTGTCGTTGTGTGAAACTATTCCTCCTGCCCTGTCCTGGAAAGCGTTTAGTGTGGCCTCTGGGTGTAATGCCACTGAAGCATCCATCGACTGTACCTCCATCACACAGCAGCAGCGGGGACATTACTGACGAAGGGACACAATATAACACATTATTTACCTATTGTCGAGTTTGACGTGCGGGCTCTCTGCGCTCAGTAACGACGACAGAAACGATATGGAGAAATTTCTCAGCTGGCAGACGCCTAGATCCATAGCCACGGTGTAACACGGCGTATTCATGCTGGTCATGTTTTACGGTCCGTTAATAACAAACAAGACCCGTGTCCCGACTCGACCTCCACGCGACCAGCTCCGCGAGACACATCCACACGCGCTATTCTATATTCTGTCCGTTAAAGCTCGTGCACCGACTGCAGCGGTACGAATACAATCCAAGGTCAGCTCATCTCGGCTCTACACAAAAAAATCTGCAGCTCGGGACAAGCCAGCATAATTTATCCAGCGACACACCAAGAGGCCGCCCCCTGATTGGTCGAGAGAGAGTCTGTTTGCATAATGTATGCAGGAACGCCCCCACCTGCCGCTCAGCTGACATGCTTTTGCATAAACTATTCCAAGAAGGGAGAGGAGGTGGATGGAACCGGGGAAAACCGGATGGGAAGGGAAGAAGAAAGAGCTGTAGTGCTGAAAAACAGGCAGGGGAAGGGCTACATTTTTGGGCTGTTGAATTACAGCGACAATACACATTAATCCAGCCCCTATAGTGCTGTCTTGGACATCGTTAATACAGGGATTTAGCCCCATTTTAACCTTTACTTTATTTAATGTATAAAAAAGGACAGCGTGCAATGACATTGATCATTTACATGAAATGAAAACATGGTCCATCTGTAGTCCTACAGCTAACAAGCAGATGCAATACATAAAATATAAAGTGCAATACAGAATACAATAAAAACAGTAAGTACGCACTGCACAGTACAAAATACTATATGAAATACACAACGACTATGTTATAAAGTGACCAAATAAGATGCCTTACATAATAAAAACAGTAAGTATGCACTGCACAGTAATACAATATGAAATACACAACAACTACATTATAAAGTAACCAAATTACCCATGCAGATGCCTTACATAATAAAAACAGCACACACTGCACAGTAGAAAATACTATATGAAATACACAATAACTACATTATAAAGTAACCAAATTACTCATGCAGATGCCTTACATAATAAAAAAACAGTAAGTACACTGCACAGTACAAATATAATATGAAATACACAATAACTACATTATAAAGTGACCAAATGACCCTTGCAGATGCCTTACATAATAAAAACAGTAAGTACACACTGCACAGTACAAATAAAATATGAAATACAGAATAACTACATTATAAAGTGACCAAATGACCCTTGCAGATGCCTTACATAATAAAAACAGGAAGTACACACTGCACAGTACTATAGAGATGTGATCTTGTTTTTATCTCCATAACAAGAAGTGTTTTTCATCCAGTTACAGAGAATCCCTCTGCAAATAATGTGGTCTTATAGTCACGCATACAATATAATATGTGGGGTCAGTTATTCTTCTCCAGAATGATAGTGAATATAAACACTTTTGGAGGTTTTGGTCACAAATTTGTGTTCATTACATATACTTTTATGTTGTTGTTGTTGTTGTTTTGCATAATTAACCTAAATGTATGGATGTTAGAATGTGTCCAATTGCTCACCACAGCATTACTATACTACAGCCCATTCGGCAAAATCAATTTGTTTTGGGAACAATAAAGTAGTATACAGAGACACACTGTCCATGGTTACCCTGACAGTATCTAGGTACTCAACCATGATACCAGCATTCAACAATGCCCATAAGAAAATGCCATACATCATATCTTTCAACACATTTGCAGCAAATAATCAACATGATCCATATAGTAATGAAAGCAGTATATCTCGAGTATAATAATAATAAACATTAAAATGCTCTGGACATCCATGAAGTGCTATCATGTCTATACGTATGTTGCCCCCCTGTGGTCTTGTACAGCACTGCAGAACTGTGGGGCTGAGCCACATCATCAAGAAAGCCTAGCAAAACCTTCATTTCATTTCAAGTTATCAAGTCTTACAAAGCACAGAAATTAAATGTCCAGGCTGCCGAGTGCGAAGCTGGAGACTGGGACTATTGGAAGGTGCATATCAATCGATGCAAACTGTGACATATTTTAAAAAACCGTGTGTGCACACAGTAGATGCACACAGTCCCAGTGGTGAAACTATACTCATGTAAATCCAAACTGGTTAAACTTCTGTCAAATCTCATTGGCTACCTTGAATATCTGTTGGCCTATTATTCATTTGAAAAGGCATCTTTCATACACTTATATGTGATTCTGATTGATGCACTCCACTGTAGCATCAACATCCTACTTCCAAAATAAGGTGCAACAGGCACATTCTGAAGCTATTTGTCTTGGAGACATGCCTGGACGGTCGCTGACTTGATTAAAACATGTCTTATGCGATTTTAACCTCCCCCCCCTGTGGGTCCAGACTCCAGGTTTAGATAATATATGACCTATTTTACTGGGAGATTACACATCTGTCAGATGTCTTTAAGACAATGGAAGACATGGGAAATCAATTAGGTCAATCTGACTCAAACATTACCACACACGCACACATTCCTTTATAGAGGGGAGTATCTCGGTCAGACAGACGCACCTAAAACAACTCCTGCACACAAACTCCCACCTCAGACATCCTCTAAATAAGACCCCTCCCACACACACACACCTCCCTACACAGTCTGAAAGGCCACTCTCACACATTCCATGTACACCCAAAACCCTCAAAGTCATGTGTACACACTCTTGACATTCTTGCCTCTAATCATGCATGCACGCACAGACACTATGCAGACCTCAGCATAAGAGAAACAAATATTATCAATTATCAATTAAGACAAGCTCTAAGAATTTAGAGATGTAGTAAATCTTTTAAACAGACAAAAAGCCCAATGTTAAAGGAATATTTCACTTTTACTTGTCTGGACACAGATGGACGAGTAGTGGGTCTGTGCATTTTCTCGGAAGAGTAGCGGAAGTGTCGTAAATAGGAAGGTTTGGGAAGTACTGAGCACGAGTTGTGTGAGAGTTTGTAAACAGATGTTTTTTTTATATAGTTTTGCTGCTGTTAATGCTGGCCGCCGTTTACTCCGATGCATCATGACTTTTCTCCGGTTTCGGATTCTATGTTCAGTTTGCACCGTGCACCGTAAGTTTTCTTCACAAATTTAAGACAACACTTGAGTAATTGATATACAAATGGTTGTTTTGAGGGTGAAGTATTCCTTTAAGATAATAAAATAAAAAATAAGGTCTGGTGTAGCATCGGGCAAAACATGAGGAAAAATGGAGGGGAGGTCACAGAAGATACTGCAGGTCATCTAAGAACTATGCTGAGGTCCATGTTAAAAGTAACACACCCACAAATAGTCCTAAAATCATGAAGTACAGAGTACTACTGATGTGTAGCTGTTGTATAAAGGGCCTCAATTGGAGAAAACTTGGGGAGGGGGCGGATGAGGAGAAATATTCAAATCCTGAAACCACAGAGCACAGGTTGAGTACCTTTCCAAGTGATTAAAAAGTCAGTAGTCACCTTTAAAATAGGGTCTTAGGCTAATTTGGGTATCACAGCACAGCCATGCTTATTAAGCACAGGTACGGAGAAGATAGGCTCAAACACATACCCTCTGAGTACTGATGTCAGCTGCTGCTCACCTCTGATCCCAGTGAAACACTTTAACAAGAAGCCAAATAGCTTAATAAGAGGCTCTAAGCCACACTTATCTCTTCCGGTCTCTTCTTTGACTGGAGGAAGGGTTTAGCTAATTATCCAGACCCAAATAGCTGGTACAACTGCAGCTCTCTTAAGGACACCTAACAGGGTTACACTGATACTCACACACAAGCACACAGCAGCTATATAAGTTATATAAGTTATACTTGGTTAAACTGGCAGCTGGCCAAGAAGAAACTGAGATGATGTTCCAACAAAACACACTTTGATATGTCACGTCAATAATTGGATCTAAGTTGCTCTTTAGTCTGATTAGTAAGGTTTGTAAATAAAGGTTAATATTAAAAATAAAAAAAATCAGGTAAGAAATAGACACATTGAGTTTTTTTCCTTTATAACCATGAAACATTATTTCAATTCTACTACAATATCAACATGTCTAGTTTCCAAAAGTGGAGTTGACCTATATTATACTGTTCCTGTGATGCCAACATCACAAAAATACAACTTTATTGGTATGTGTACTTCATTTATGGCCTTGCTGCTTTGCTGAAAAAACAACAGTTGCTCAATGACCTACTGAATGAAGCAACTTAAGAGAGAAATTACCCAAACTGTATGTAGACATCACTTAGTATTGTTGGGCATTTTAAATACATGACAGGCCCCTCCCTCCCCAAAAAAAACAAATGTGCACTACATCTGTACAGAATTTATAATTTTCAAACATAAAAAAGGAGAATCTCTAACAGAATATTATCAAGGGCTATTTTTTTTTTTTAAAAAGAGGATACACTCTCAATATGATGTCTACCACTAACTGCAGAAATGAATCAACAGCAGATACAAACAGGATAGGATTTACTGCAGGGCTCACTCACATTAGATTGCACAGGTGTAACTAACAAACTAGTAACCATTGTAGCACCACATATAAATATCCAGCTTTCAGTGCAGTTTCTCTTACAAAAAAATGTAAACAATATAAAAAGTGTTGCAACATTGTAGCCTTTAAGATCAGTCACAATAACAAAAAAAGGAGCAAGGCTCATCTTGTAAGCAGTCATACTGTCATTATGTGTTGCTATACTGTTGCAGAAGAGAGGGTGACTTAATGTGAAATGATGGACCAGATGGACCGACGTCACGGCAACAGAGCTGTTAAAAAAAAAACGGCAGAATATGGCAAGAAATTCAGTGACAAAAAATAAACAAAACATGCTGTGGGTTTAATTACTCACGGTCCCCTGGAGATATCACTAAATGTCACAAATGTGTACCGCAGATGTATGTCATCTATGTTTCCACACTTTTCTATATAGTTTAGCATACATTAACGCACCCTCAAATATTTTTTCCTATATATACACACGAGTGCCCAGCAAACCCGTTTCTACTATCTGCTTTAAGTATCCGTCAGTACCGCTGCCCCTGAAGCCACGAATGACTGAATGGAAAGAACAATATAGCCACGCAGCCCTTTGTGTGCAGCTACTGTAGTGATTGGCCCAAGCAGCGCCACACTGTACGGACTCCCCCGGGGATTCCCTGTCTTGCTTTTACCTTTTGAGATGCTGCTCCAGCTCCCAGAACAAAAGCTTCATCGCCATCTCGTCATGGCCTTGCGCTCCTACTCCGCGCGCTCTCATGGAGCCGTCCGTCAGCAGGATCATGGACCCTCCAAAGTAACAGAGCAGTGCCTCCCCGAGCTTCTTTGTTTAGTGTTGTCTGACACCCCTCGCTCCTTCTTAAATTTTAGAGAACGGATCTGGGTCGCGCCCTATAGATGCATTAGTGAGTGCAGCTGCATAGGGAATCAAAGGCAGCGTGCCGGGTTATGATGACTGTGCATATGTGTGCTCCTCATTCTTCCTCTGTCTATGTCATCCATTTGTGTTTGAATGGCTGACTAGTGAGTGAATTACTGAGTGGAGACCGTAGCTGGGCGGGTGGTGACGTGTGATCATGTGATACTGAGAGTTACATAAACCATCAACAGAGATTAGCATGTGGCCCAGTGATTTCCCTGCTCCTACGCCATAAGCCCTCTGCCCTCTATAGCCTGAGACACGGATGTACAAGAAAACTTTGAGCCTCAACTCTTCCGCATCCCTTCAGCAGGAAGGGCGGGAATCACAGAGTAACTCACGGTACTATCACGATGCGTTACCCACGATAATGATCACGAAACATCATGATATATGTGTAA
The DNA here is from genome assembly GCA_028570985.1 of Heterobranchus longifilis. Lineage (NCBI taxonomy): Eukaryota > Metazoa > Chordata > Actinopteri > Siluriformes > Clariidae > Heterobranchus > Heterobranchus longifilis. The sequence continues at coordinate 7,575 of JAOVVB010047050.1, forward strand.
CTAAAGAAGAAAAAATACAATTTTAAAAAAGGCAAAAGGCAGGAATTGTGTATTTATTCACCACATTGTGGTGCCAGTTTCACTGAATTTGATAATTGAGGTGAAACAATGTACAACAAAGTGCATAGAGACTTAGAGACAGTTTTGGGGTTAAAATGTTTAAAGGAAGGACACGACTATCCATCACTAAAATATTTCTAATCTAAACTGACAACTCCTTCAAAAGATTTTCAAACTGAATATTTGAAATAAAAGTGCAAGAACTGTGCAAGGACACGGCCTTTTAGAGTGCCTGCATGTTTAATAAAAATATCAATATTTGGCACCAGTGTATCGATAATGTATCGTAAGAGGAAGTGATACGATATATCCCTGTATCAATATTTTGTCTCACCCCTATTCAGAAGCTTTTTACTGAGCAACATACAATTATGTGTTTAGAACAATGTCTTTTTCCAAGCACATAATTGAGACCACAGGAACATAGATGTACTTAACATGCAACCTAAATATCTAAACGTCTCCTACTATAGTGGTGGATGTGATGTAAGAGGGATTTGACAGTACAGATTGTCCCAAAAGTCAGGGGTGACAGAGATTACACATAAGACTACAGATTTTTCTTGTCACAAAAAGGTTGTCAGAATCAATGAGAGGTCAAAGGCATCCGGGTTTTTGGTCATCTCGTCAAAACTTCAAAAGCAGCGCTGACACTTTTAACTTGTTGGTTTAGTTGGCAGTTTCAAAGTGAATGTTTTTTGTACACGCTGTAGTTTTCTATGCCAGCCCTCTGCGTGATAGACAAGCGACCCCGTGCCTCAGGGTCTTATCTTGTCATTTCTCATTGAAAGGCCCCCTTAAGATGGCTTAGTGCCTCAGCAGACAGAAAACACAACATGCACTCGCAGGGCCTCCGCCGGCTTAGAGACAGCCGGCCAAGAAACAACAGGTAAAGCATGAGCATAATGCAGGGGATTTCACTTGTCCTGACTCCATGTGCTGGGGTGAATCAGTATCACATGACTTCTGGGTGGGTCACACCGTCAAACAGCAGCCTGCTATCAGCACTTCAGTTTAGTTAACCAACCGAGAAACAGCTTTCAAACACTTCGAATCAAACTGTGACCCTCTGTCTCCCTCACTTTTGATTAAGAAAAATAATATTCACCAGCGGCAACAGCGACGCTGGTTTTGTTTTCAGCTTGTGAGTATGTGTGTTAACATGCCAAAATGTCCTGGAGACACCTAGTGTAGCGGGAACTACCACAGAAGCGGATTGGAGTGTTTATATTTCTGTCTTGTCTGTGGACAGATTTTGTCACCGCAATAGCTTTACAACTGTGCAAGATGCTGTCCCAAAACTTTACAGGCATGTAGTTGAGATCTAAATGTTGGCCAAGTTCAAAGATGGGTGAGCAAGGGTGCCGGATGTAACAGGGGTAGGACTGTAGAGAAGGGGCCATTGGCCCCACCACTTTACTCCCCTGGCCCGATTTGGCGTTACGGCTGGTGTGATCCCATTGCAAGATTGTCTCTATTGTTGCTTATAAACAAAAGAAAATACACGTTTTCAAAAATGTCAAAGGTTCAATTCCCTGTGGCGTTCTGACATACACCTACAGCATCAGAATACACCGTCAATGGACAGACACAACCACGTCTTGGACTAGGACAGATGTTGCAACGCAATGTGATGTGAAATACAGCCTTTCACAAGCAGCTGGTGTTACAAATATTTCGTCATATTTATCATGATATTTATCAGCTTGTTTGATGCCAAATGTAACAGAGAACAGCATGACTGTCAGGAAAAGTATTAGGCTGCATTCAGACCAAGAATCGCAATCAGGCAATTCACCGCAGGGTCGTCCGGTGGTGTCACTTGTGGCCCATTTGTGCAACGTCCTGTTGCGTACTTTAACCTCCAATGTAGCATGAGTAGACTTTATATTTCACAATTATTGTTTTCTGTACGATCGTTGTTATGATCTCGAGATTTCCGAGCACACTTGAAGGAAGATTCCTTTTACAGCATCACAGAGAAAGAGAGAAAAAAAGAGACGAGTGCCCGTCCATTGTTTTGGAGCTTTTTAAAATCAGCCGTTACATGGGCTCCTGGGCAGATAATTGCTTGCGTTTCGTTTTTTACATGTTACATGATTGGTCACCGCGGCGTGACATCAGGTTGCGTTTCTCCGACAGTTGAATCTCAACTTTTCTCCGCAGACTGCTGCGTCTTTTTTTAGCACCTCCCTGCGGCACCTGCCGCAGCAGCAGCCTAAATCCACTACCCCCATTCAAATGAATGGGAGAACGTGCGTTTTAACCGGATCACAAACAACGGTGTGAACGCACACAACGCTAGTGTACTGCAGGCTAACATCGCCAAAAGTGATTGGGACAAAAGCCAAGAGCAGCCTGATTATTGCCCCACTACACACCCAGTAGTAATACACCGCAGTAGTAATACACCGATTACTTGTACCTGTCCACCCTAAATGGCAGTAAAAACTTATACCACAATACTCAGATCTTCCCAAAGTCTGACCATAAGGAGGAGGAGACTCACATCCATAATCCTGCTTTGCACCTACAGACCTTTGATCAACGTACTGAATCCAACGTTACTTTATTTCCATCCCATATGAAGAATGCAAAAATAGGACGTGCTCTAGGAACTACATGGTCCCAGAGCTCCCCTGTTCGATGACCACGTCCACGTATTTGAAACACAAGAACATCACCAGTTCTCTCCTTCACTCAGACATCAACATTAACTGTCCAACAGTCAAGTGCACAAACACACCTCCTGCTAGGGTATCACCAGTCTTTGAGTCTGATTTAGAAAATCAGAAAAACATGAAATATTGACAAATTTCCAGTTCTTGAATGCATTTGAGGTGCAAAACTGGCCATGCAGCTGCAGCATCATGTTTAATTTTACATCTACAATGACTTGCTTTGATAGCAAGTCATCATCCAAACACACAGTTCACTCACTGGTTCAGTGCATACCTGACCAATGAGTAATGCTTTTCATTTATTTACTTACAGTAAATCCTGTGCCAAAACTAGACTCATAAAATGTAGTTTGTAAAGCTATGGAAGAGGTCATTTGCAAAAACAGATTAAAGCCACCAGTTTGATTGATATTCCCTTGAGTGCACAATAAACATTTTGTTTTTATGAAATCTTTTTTTTTTTTAGAAATCTCATCAAAACAACCAAACACCAGTTAGATTGATATTCCCTGGATTGGACATAAAAACATGATTTAGGAAGAAAAAAAAAAACGTTTATAATAATGTTTTTTTGCAAATGAACCCTGTCAGTAGACTGCATGCACATAATACACAAAGATATACTAACAGAATACAGGAGACACATTTATTAGTGCATGTTGTCTACTAAACAAAAGCATACTTTGTGTAAAAAAAAAATAAAAAAATATATATATATGTATATATATATATATATATTAATGCATGTCATCTACCGGTTGCAAACATTAACAAATAATAAAATCACACATACAAAAGGCAATCTAAGATAATAGATTGTTAAGTATAGGCTATACAGCTGCCAAAAGCATGACACAATGGTTTATTTCCATGGTAATGTATACTAGCACAGCTTTCCAAAGCTCTGTACATGCATGACTGAAATTAACATGCTTCAAAAGACATCCTTTTGATTATGATGAGGGAAGTAATACATGTATGTCAGTTTTCTGCTTTGATTCCTGTTTTTTGGGGGAAAACGCGTCTTGCTCACAGGAAGAGGAACTGCTCTCACATCTGCTGTGTTTCGGGGGAAATGCAAGTTAATAAAAGGGGCCTGGCATGTCCCAGCGATGAAAAAAGAGGCCTATTGAATTGTTGAATTTGTAAAGGCTTTTGGCTGAGCTGTAGTTTGATAGAGGAAAGCACACACAGACTTTACCAGTAAGCCCTGGCAGTGGTTTCCCATAGTCACACCCTGACTATGGAGAATGACAGAGAGCTACGGAGTGACTCAGTCAGAGAGGCAAGGGAGGAATGATGAGTGGCCATTTTGGCCTCCATACGTAAGAGAGAGAGGTGCTATTGGAGCATTTGGGCTGACAGCAGCAAGTCCTTAGTGCTCACGCTATACTAAACTCAGGCACACACACACCGGGGGAGAGAAGGAGGGAGTCAGCCAGAGACACAAGAGCCAGAATGGCCGAGATCCACCGCCTCAGCATTAGTGCTGTCTCAAAGAAGCAAAGACACACAACAGACGCAAAGACAAATACATGTTTCCAATATGCAGATTTCTTTTTGCACTGTTTAGACCAATCTTTCCCAAAGTTAGGGTCGGGACCCAAAATGGGTCCCATTTTTATTGGGTCGCCAATCAGCAGATTAAAATGCATAACAATGCAATGATATGTGAATTAATTTTCCAAATTTAAATAGAAGAAGAGCGTTCTGTTCAGCTCAGATGCTGTGTGTGACACACTTTTATAATGAAATCAATACATTGCATTTACATTTTAAATTCATGGGTTGTTGTGTTCTTTATCAGTAGTTTATAAATGTAGATGTCATGGCAATTTATGATGTATTTTTGTAAATTTGGGTCCTGGGAAGACCCCAAATGTCTGTTTTGGGTCTGGAGCTGAAATAGTTTGGGAACCTCTGGTCTAATGTGACTAAGCACAATGCTGTAGCACCAGACAGTCGGCGGGGCAAAAGGTCAATACATTACATCGCTGGCCAATCAAAATCACAAGCTGGATTATAAAAAATCCAAAGCATAGTAAATATTTAATTCATTGATATTTTAAATAATTAAATACTTTCTGGTGCTACATTGCTTCCGGGTGTCAGCACAACGGGGCAGCACTACATGACACTTTAGCCTCCATGAAAGAGATGCAAAGCGGCAGCATTTAAAGCCGTTAACATGACAGACGGCTGGATATGGAGAGGCTGGCAGGCGTGAGAGAGTGTCTGTCTCCGTGTGCATTGCATTACCTCACGTCAACAGTCTCTGGGGCTAAAACAAATATGAGGCACATGCAAATGAAGCAAGACGCTGGAAGGACCTGAGGTAGGCAGCACGCTGTTTGTTGCAAAAGAGTTTAATATGTATGCAAAAAAAAACACAATGTGTTACTGTGAAATGCATTATTGGCAGAGTAATGAAATTCAATTAAGAATATGAACGGCACAAATATAGAGAAAATGAGAAAATGCTGTTCAATCTTTTGTATAAGAATTGTATGACCAAGCTGACCTCAGTGTACACAAATAATGCCTTTATCAGTTAATAATAATAATAATTTTATTTATACAGCACTTTTCAAGCATATGCACGAAGTGCTTTCCAGATTGAAACATTTACAGAATAAAAGAAGGAATCAGAAACTCATGTAAGCCCCCCCCCCCCCTTCAAAACTAACTTTTGAATTTAAAACAGATAAAAACTAAATATGAGATTGTATCTATAATGTTAAAATGATTATACTAAGACAAGCATCATTAAAATATGCAATGACAGTAAAATTCAAATAAACTCAATTAAAAGGAACTATAAAATGATGGCATAATGGAAAGAAAAAGACATTGTCATGTGTCGGCCATCTTGTAAAAGTGAGTTTTAAGTAGGTGCTTAAAAGCTGCAGTTAAGTCTGTTCTACAACTCTAAATTCAGCTGTTTCCTGGGGAGCCTCGTCAACAATAACATTGTATTGAGTTAGCATAAATATCAAATTTGCTAAAGTATTAGAAAATGTAAATAAATTATGTTAGGAATGATGCATGTGATGCAAAGTGCAGGATGTACTAATATTCTGTGTGGTCTATAATGTAAAATTAGCTTATTGTTTGACTCCGAGACACATGATCTTCTATGTGCTGGAGAGTGTAAATTTATTGCTGAAACAATTCTTATGTTGCATCATGCAAGTGAGCAAAATTGTCCGTGGTGATATCAGCCGCAGAGAATTACTCTCTTACTCTACAGTTCTTTCAGTGACTCCAAATTACATTCAGTGTTTGCATCAGCTTTTTGATCATCCTTCTCTCTTGCATGATTCTGCTTTCAGCTTAGGATGTATAACAAGATTCTATTGTAAAAAATAAAAAATAAATAAAAAAAACTCAAGGAAAATCCTGTCGAAAACACTTGTTATTGTTAAGCATCTAGTGCCTGTGATTGTGTGTTTTTGGATTTGTTTAGTGAGAGTATTTAACCTGAGCTCTTACCAAAAGCAATCATCAGCAATCACACAGTTTGCTCCACTCCCAGTTTTAAACCTGCAGTTTTGCATATTGTGTGATGTTTGTCTAACAGTTTAAAAAAATCAAGGTGTGTACATTTCTCTCTAACACTAGATGCAGATTAAGACCAAATGCAAGCTACTAAATCAGGGCTTCAGAGACTCAACGTGGGGACCGCAACAACTGTGACTGGCTGCTTGTGTTTTCTCATGCAAGTCACAAAGACACTGTTAAGGAAATTAAAGAAAGCCATCATCACTGCAAAGCTAAATGAACATAAACATGCCAAACAAATCCAATCTTTAGGATTTCGAGTCTGAAGTCTGACGTTTCATAGCAGTCAGGTCCAAGTCGAGTCTTGTTGGGACTTCTCTCTTCTTCCTACTGTTACCCACCAAAATGCGACATGTGTGTCCTTGAGGTTGAACATTCGTCTTGAAAGCATTTCCTTCCTCCTACTGTTAAATATTTGCAAAGCTGATATTTTAGTTTGAAGCCTCCATGTTTACTTGAGAGCTTCTCTGTCTTTGCTGGCACACTGCTGCAGTAGTTGGAGCATTACTGCCACCTTTAGATCAGTGACGGCGCTTCCTATAGGCAACACAGGCGGCCACCTAAGGCGATATCCTGAAGGGGGCGCCAAAACCGATCAGTGAGCGATCATCACAGTCAGAACATGCTAGATCATTGATAGGTATAGTGGAGTGGCACTTCACGGTGGCGGCACCGCCGAGCAACGACACAACACTTTGAACTATCAGCAGCAGCATTAACAGACGACCGACAGTAGATCAAAACAAGTGAAGAAGTGACAGCTTAAAATGTCAGATTCTGAAAGATATTACAACGTTAGTATTTTTTTTCTTATTCATTCAGGTCCAAGCCATCTGGTGCACAGGAGAGAAAGCACGTCCTGAACAGATTTCACCTATAGGGCTCCAAAAATGCTAGGGCTGGCCCTAGTGCTATCCCGTCACCTGAGTGCGTGCGTGCGTGCGTGCGTGCGTGCGTGCGTGCGTGCGTGCGTGCGTGCGTGCGTGCGTG